>QJOA01000242.1:0-87507 GCA_004155915.1 Monosporascus sp. CRB-9-2 | reverse complement strand
CCCAGACTGAAGAATTGCAACGCATTTTCCGACAATTACAAGATATATACAGTTAAATTATAAAAACTCTTATTCGACGATCTGTTTTATATCAACTATTGCAGCTATAAAGGTATACCCGGAATTAAAATGTAGACCTCGACGAAGGTTATATAATGATATATAGCCGCACGTTGACAACCTTTTGGTTGTTAAAACATATCATTTTGAAACCCGATATATCAAAAGTTCACGGTTGTCTGGCAAAAAAAGTGTGTGCTTCAGAAGCTGAGTGGGGAGGGGACACTCTGATTCGAAATGGGAGTACAACCTAAGTTTCTCGCCTCTCATTGGAGAGTTAACATGCATCCTGAGTGTTGCCGAATATCTTGTGGCAAGCTACGTACAGGAAGAAGTCGTGAGGTGGTGAATGGAAACGTGGTTGCATGCTCCGTGAAGCTAGGGCTTTGCTTGAAAATACGAACCAATCCGAGAAGTTTTCAAATCTCGGTCAAGATCATTCAGATATGTAAGACCATGAATAATAGCGAGAATATTGAATGGCCGCATCTTGTGCTTATTTAATAATACAGCCCCTAATAATCGAGAGTATGGCTAGCTACCTGATACCCTTTTTCTTGCAAGTCCAATGATCACATCTACTTAAGCGCATCAGAGGATATATCGGATTACGAATTCTGGTTTCTATGCGGCGCGCATTCATGGACGCCTCCTCATTTAATTGACTATTCTAACTCTCCTCAACCATGAGTCGTCTATTTCGGGTTGCTGCATGCCACGCAGCCCCTGTATGCTCTCGGCTAACAATACGACAGAGAAGGCGATCTCTTAGATCTATGAGACTGCCAGCAACAAGGCGAATCTTGTCGTCTTCCCGGAGACTTACATTCCTGCGTTTCCTATCTGGGACTCTGTGCGACCACCGACGCATAATCACGAGTTCTTCAAGCACACGACTCTGGAGTCCATCTGTCAGGTTATATAGTACAACAGCGTGAAAGGCTAGAAGAAGCAGTCTCGCAGGTAGGTAGCTATAGAATAGACCAGTAACGCCTACCCCTTTCTAATATATGGGAGGGAAAGGGCCCTATATATACACTTAACGATCCCTGTATAGCCCCTATCCAGAAGGTTCCATCCACCTTGGCACGTGACACCATCTACGTCGACGGGGAAGAGGCCGGCGCGATCCGCGCGGCGGCCAAGCAGTTGGGTATTCTAGTCAGCATCGGCATATCAGCAAAGGTCCACACGAGCAGTGCGACTTTGTTCAACTCGAATGTGATCATCGGCAGCGACGGCGATATCCTTGTCCACCACAAGAAGCCGATGCCGACCTTCTTCGAGAAACTCACTTGGGTGCCTGGCGGCGGGTACGGGCTCCGGGTCGCGGAAACACGGTTTGGTAAGGTCGGGAACCTGATCTGTGGAGAGACCACGAACCTCTTGTTCGACACGCTTTGGTGTCTCAAGGGGAAGAACTTCACGTCTCTACCTGGCCGGAGGTTTGGCCAACCCGGATCTCGACATCGGCGGGTGCAAACTACGACAACATTGCCACAAACCACACACGCGAGGCTGGACATTGCTTCGAGGCCAAGTACTTTGGCATTCTGTGTTCGGGTTTTCTTGATGCCGACGCTATTGAACTTGCGGCTTTCGGTTACGATGACGAGTATTTCATCACACGGGGGCTGGAACAGTCTTAAAAGGCAGCAACTATGCTTCTCACACCGACGGGTACTTTACTAAAGGGGTTCGTCGTCGAAAAGACGACTTTGGCACATGAACCCACGGATTTCCTACAAGATAGGGAAGGAATCGTCTATGCTGATATGAACCCGGAAGATTACATAGAGGGCAAGCAGTATCATGATGTTGTTGGAGGCTGCCAGCGACTTAATGTTTTCGAGCTCAAAGTGGACCGCACCCGACGACAGCCAGCAAATTTTGCTGGGACCTCGGATATTGGGACGTCTAGGGAAAGTGAAATAGGAAAAGACACCGGGAAATTTTCCATAATTCGACCACCGGTTTTGTACTCAGTCAGCATATCATTACTTCAGGTTCAAAACCTTATTTCACTACGACAGCTTTGCGAGAACTAGCACCCGATTAAGAACTTGGATACGCACCTCTAAGTAATGGCAGGATACTGGTGTGTCGTTCCCTATAAGCCTTTCTTGGATAAGGCGACCCCCCCACCAACGCTCCACCCCCTCAACGCGCCACCCCACATCCGCGTTACGCGTTAATCTACTTACTAATTTCTTTCCTTATAAAAAGGCTTTTAATTATACTTTAGAAAATTAAAAAAAAAAAAAAAAAAAAAAAAAAAAAAAAAAAAAAAAAAAAAATTATTTACCAGAATTTGCGCTTTCGAACGATATGCAACTTTTAACTTAATTCCGTACGGCGTAAATAATTAACAAAGTAAAACGTAAAAAATCTTTACGTTCAGCCTTTAAAGGATACCAGATCGACAGAAGATATATAATACGCCGTATCGAAAGCGTACCGATAAAAAAAATTAATAAGGTTCGTTAAAAACTATTACAAATCCCTAAAAAAAAATTAATTTATTAAATTATTATATAAAGTTAATTAAGTTATACGCCACCTTATTCCCGATTTCGCTTATACGTATAACGCCTCCTAACTAATAACGGTAATTTTAAACGCTTAAAAGAAGGTTAAATAATTTAATTTTTACGTTATTATCTTAAAATAAAATTTTTAAAAAATATAACAATTAATTATAAACGTTTAAATAACGTTTTCCCGGCTTTTATTAACGTTTTATTCGAACGTTTCGCTTTACCGGAAATTAAAATTATTAAATAAAAAAATCGATATAACGTAAACGAAATTAAAATAATAAAAAGTATAAAAAAAAACGTTTTCGTTTTCGGTAAAACTTTTAAAAAATTTATCTTTTTAAAAAATACCTTTAAAAAAATAAATTATTATAATCGCATATATTAATATTAACGGACGTTCGTTACTATTATTTATAGTCTTTAACGGCGTTAACATATAATAATAATAATTCTCCGATTCAAATAATAAAGCATACAAAAGTTAATACTTTACCACTTTAAAAAACGGCTAAACGAATACCGAAATCGGCTTAAAATAATTTCGCAAAATTTTTATTTTTAATACCAAACCTAAAAATTTTAACGAATAAAATTTTTTAATTATCGACGGTTATAACAACTATATTACCGAAAACTTTATATAAATATACCTTTAAAACAAAATCTATATTATCTTTTTACTTACTTACGTTTCTTATATCTTTTAACTTTTTAATATAAATATATTTACCACGTTAAAACGGAAATTCCGTTATTAATTCCGTAAACGTTATTACGGATGTTATGACCCAAGGACTTGGCCCATTGCCAGACGGTCGGAGGATGTATGGACATCTCCGATAAAGGGTTTTGGCTTACGTGACCGGCTCCATGGGTTTAGTGAAGAAAATGGGGCTTGGCGCTTTGAGCCAGTCGAGCAGAGGAAGTGACTCGACGGGCTCGACGGGCTTAACAAAACTTGACCATTATGGATAAATTAAGCTAGTTCGAATATATCGAGCCAAGATAAATATATATACGTTTATTATTTTTATAATTTAAATAATACCAGCTTATAATAATAATTAATTACTTAAATTATTTACGGTTATTTATTATTATTAAACGTAATTATTTTTTTATTATTTAAATTTTTACGATATTATTATTAATATAAATCGTACGATTAAATTTAATAATTAATTAATTTATAACCGTTATACGTTATAAGCTTTTATTTAATAATACCGTTAAACTTTAAATAATACTTAATATTATTATTATATTAATTAATACCGCAAATAACGTTATTTAATAACTTTAAACAAAAATTACCCGATTTAAAAATAAGGTTAAATAATTTAAAAATTAATTTAAAGCCGAAATACCGATTATAACGATTGTTAAAATTAAAATTAAAAAACCCGAACTTTACGATAAAAAAAGGAACGTTTAAATATTTTTTACCTAGATTAAAACGTACTTTCGGTTTTTAAAATTAAAAGATCCATTAAATTAAATTTTTATTATAACAACTTGCTTTATTAAAAACGCCGTAAATTAGTTTAAGTCTATTATACCAAATTACCTACAAATTAAAAAATTTAATAAAAAAAATTTATTAAAAAAGTTTTTAAATATTATATTAATTTCGAAAATAAGTTCCGAAATAATTTTACTAATCCGGACGAAAAACGAAACGTAACCTAGAAACTTTTTTAATTACGACAAAAAAAATTAACGTTTAAATATGCTATAATATTCAAAAATTTAGCTATTAAGGCCGGATACGAAAACGATAAAAACGATATTATGGTCGATATATTTTATAAAAAATTAAAAAAAAAAACGTTAAAAACGAATTAATTAAGAAAAACCGGACTATAAATTTTAATAAATACATTACCGAAACCGTAAAAATTAACAACCAATAATTTAAAAAACGATAAAAAAAAAAGGGATACTTTATTCCGAAACTAGGTTACCTTAAAGCTAATCAAGAAAAAAACGTAATTCGCTTTGAACCTTTTACGGAACTTACCCAGAACTTATAAAGTTAAAGATTATCTAATCCAAAAAAGGTTTAGTTATTTGTTACAATTACGGAAAACAGGAATATATTATACGACAATATAAAAGCTAGAAGTAACCACGATAATAAACCCTAGCTCCCAAAGGCCAGCATTAAAAGGAAGCTAATAATAAAAAACGATTAACATAATTCGCGTCCGAAATAACTATAACCTTTTACTAAAGATACAACAAGGATTAAAGGAAGTTAAAAAGTTATCCTAAGTAATAGTTAAAAAGGTTATTTTTACCAAGCCTACCCTTATAAAATGGCTTTAAAAGCATAAAGGATAAAAGGAACTTAAAAAATATAATTTACCTCCCTAATTATAACGATAACAAAAAAGAAACGATCAGGTAATATTCGACATATAAACTAAAAAATACCGAAAATAAAACGAAGACTTATATCCAAAAAAACCCGATCGATACGGAAAACTTTAAGCCGTTAACTGCAAACGATATCAATACGGAATATACGAAAACTATAAGGAATATATTACATAACGGATTATGCGAATATGGCAATAAAATTTCAATTTTAATAATTAAATAAGCGATAACCCGAAAAACCAGAAGTAATACCAATATCTGCAAGAAATAACGACTTAAAACGAAATTAACTAACTAATAGCATTTAAAAGTTAGCCAAAAGAAAAAAGTTGCCTTATAAAAAACCTTTTTTATTACTACGATTAATGCAATTATTAAACGTAAAAGGAGTTAATTTAAAAAATAATAAAGAAATATTGCTAAAAAATAATTATAAACTTATAGTTCCAGTTAACGTTTATCGAAAACCTAATGGAATAGTACGCTTTTTAAGAAAAAATTTAATTTTTTTTTTTTACGGAAACGAAATTTTAAAACTAGAATATACTATTAAAAAACCTTTTAAAAGTAAATTACCTATTTAAAAACCACGTTACGTTAACAAGATAAATACTTATAATAATTATAAAAATTAAACGAACAACTTTTAAAACGAATTATTAAGTTCGAAAATAATCTAAAAATTAACGTTTTCTATAAAAAAGCCTTAGGCTAATAAAAAGAATAAAGGTAAATAATAATACCTTAAAAAGGTTTTATATGCGATAAAAACGGCAAGAAAAAAATTAATTATAATATAAATACGAATTAAAAAAATGATATATCGTAATAATAAATTACGGAATTATGTAAGGAAATTATATCGTTTTAAAAATAATAAATAAATTATAGTTATCATAGCGAAATAAAAAAAGTCTTTACGAAATCGAAAATGTTAAAAGTTAAATATTTAGTTATAATAACGGATAAATTAAATGCGAAATTAATTACTTTAAAACCTTTATCGAAAAAAGAAAATAAACTATTAATTTCGACATTATTTTAATAAAGAATTACGATATAATTTTCGGGTTATTATAATTAAAGCAATATAATCCAGTTATTAATTAAAAAACTGGTTAAATAAATTTTGTTTTATTTTTTATCGATACCTAAATTAATAATAAAATTTAATATTTAATTAATAAAATTAACGAATATAAGTATTAAAATATAACAAAAACCTTACTACCTAAAGGGATAAAATATATAGCAAGCAAAAAATATATTAAAAAAATACGGCATATTCTTATAAACCTTAAAGTACGATTTTGGCAAATAAATAACGATTTATTATTAAAGCTTAAAAAGCTATTAAAATAAATAATTAAAATATTACTAAAATATTATAAATATAAACGATTATTTTAAAAAAGAATTTAAAATAAAATTGTTACTTTATAATAAATAAAACCACGAAATAAATTTTAAATATAACAAAACGATTATTTTTTACCTTATTTATAACTTAAATTAAACAAAATTAAAAGCATTACGTAATTATTTCGAAAATAAATTAAAAAAAAGTTATATATAATGTTTTAAGTTATTAATAAAATACCTAATATTTTTCGTACCAAGGAAAAATAAAAAATTATAACTCGTTATCGATTATAAATAATTTAATAACATTACAATCAAAAATAAAACCCTATTATTATTAATTACCAAAATAAAAAATCGTTTACATAAAATTTAATAATTTACATTTTTAAACTTAAAAAAAAATATAACTAAATATAAATCAAATTAAATAATAAATAAAAAATAACTTTTAAAACCAAATACGAATTTTTCGAATACCTTATTATACCTTTTAAACTTATAAACATACCGGCAACTTTTTAATAAATAATTAATTACGTACTACGAAAATATTTGAACATTTTCGTTATATATTACCTCGACGATATCCTAATCTATTTAAAAACCTAAAAAAAGTATATAAAATATATCTACAAAATCCTACAAATATTACGGAATACCAATCTTTTAATTAACGCCAAAAAAGTACCTTTTATATGCAAAAAGTAAAATACCTAAAACATATTATTATTTTTAGATATATTAAAATAAACGCTAAAAAGTTCGCAATAATTAAAAAATAAACATAACTTATTAACGTTAAAAAAATACAAAAATTTTTTAAATTTATTAATTATTATAAAAGATTTATACGTAACTTTAATAAAATAATTAAAATATTAATAAAATTTACCAAAAAAAAAGTTTTAAATAAATATCAAAAAAAATAAAAAAATTTTTAGCAAATTAAAAACGTTTTAATTAATAAACTAATATTAATTATATACGACCTAAAGCAACTAATTAAACTAAAAACCGACGTTTCGGATTATGCTTTAAAAATAATAATCGAATATCGAAACGATTAAAAAAACCTTTATTTTATTACCTTTTATTTTTATAAATTATATAAAACCGAACTAAATTACCTTATATACGACAAAAAATTCTTAATTATCGTTAACGCTTTTAAAAAATTTAAATATTATCTTAAAGGTAATATATATCAAATCAAAATATATATAAATTATAAAAATATTATATATTTTTTTACAATACGAAAATTAATCGGAAAATAATTACGTTACGCAAAATATTTTTTTAAATTTAATTACGTTATTATTTATCGCAAAAAATTAAAAAATAATAAAATAAACGTATTTAATAAATAACCTAATTTAAAAAAATTTAAAGTTAAAATATAACAAATAATTTTCGATAAAATATTTAAAAAATATTTACGATAATAACAAATTATTACGATAAAAGGAATTTTAGTTAATATACATTAACGTATATAGCAATATAATAATAACTTACCCGAAAAATAACGAATAAATAAAATTTAAATATTAAAAAAATTTTAAAAAAACTTAATACGAAATATATATAAATATTAATTATATAAATACCTAAAAATTTATAAAACTTTAAAACGCTTATAACGGATATATTACTCTCTTAAAATAAAATTAATCGTATAAAAAGTAATACGATAATACGATATTTACGTTAAAATAAAAATACGACGATATAAATTTTATAAAAAAACTATTACCATTATTAATTATAAAGCAATTATAAAATTTTATTATATTTAACTTTATTATTAAATTCCCTATATTAAAAAATTTAATTATAAAAATATATTATAATAATATTTTCGTAATCGTCGATCGATTTACAAAACTTTTTTATTTTCTACCTTATAACGAAAATACCGATATAAAACAACTTATATACATTTTCCTTAAATATATTTTAAATATTTATAAATTTTTAACGGAAATTATATTAAATAAAAACATAACCTTTATTTCAAAATTTTAATAAGATTTAATAACTTAATTTAAAATAAATTATAAATTATTTAACATATTTAAACCGTAAATAAACGGATAAACGGAAAAAATTAATTAAACGTTAAAAACGTATTTACAATATTACGTTAATTACAAACAAAATAATTAAATTAAAAAATTACTAATTATATAACTAACTTATAATACCAGTTACTATAAAAACATTAAAACGATACTAATAATTATTAATTTTAATTTTATACTAAAAATTTATAAAAATATACATAAAAAACCAGCTAACATTAAAATAATTTTAACATCAAAATAACTAAAGCAATTATATACCGAAATAAAAACAAAACTTAAATTCGTACGTAATTAAATAAATAAATATTATAATCAAAAAAAATTAAAAAAATTAATCTTTTCGGAAAAAAGAAATTTACTTAATTACCAAAAATATCCAAATTAAAAAACTTAATAAAAAACTCAACTTTAAATATATTAATCTATATAAAATTACCAAAAAAATCTTAAAAAATAATTATAAATTAAAGTTATTACCAAAAATCAAATTCTATTTAATTTTTTATATTTTTTTACTTAAATTAATAACGGATACGATTAAAATTAATATAAAGCGAAAAAAAAAAACTATAAAAAACGTACCAATTTATAAAGCAAAAAGAAATACTAAATATACAAAAACAAAACGAATTTATTTAGTACCTAATTAAGTAAAAAAATTACCTAAATTTCGAAAATACTTAAAAATCCGCAAAAAATTTTACGAACGCTTAACGCCTTTTAAAAAACTTTTATTAATAACGTTAAAACCGCCAAGGTTAAAGTTTTAATTTACGCTACTTAACAATACCTAATCCGTCCCCTTAATATTAAATTAATTAACAAAAAAAATAACTTACGCGGATATAATTATTTCGATTTTTAATTACCTTTATTTCCGTTTTAAACATTTAAATTTTTCCATTACATTTATACCTTAAATTTTCCGACATAATATTTCGATTTTACGCCGTCGTAATAACTTTTTTTAACTTCGAAACCGGATTAAACGATTAAATAATTCGTTAAAATATTATTAAACCTTAAATAATTCCTTTTCGGTAAAACGTTTTTAAAATTTTAATCGGTCCTTTTTATTTATTAACTTTCGATATTTTAATTCGGAAAAATTATAAAAATTATAAAAATTAATATATTTAATATAACAAAAATATTTTCCAGAATTAAAGTAAACTTTATAAATTTCGTTTTTAGATTTATAACAAAAATAAAAAAAAGTTAAAAAATATATTAAAACCAAAACGGTTAATTCGTTCCGATAAAATTAAAACGTTATAACGTTTACGACGAAATCGTTACTTTTTAATTCGATTAAATATAATAATTAAGTTATAAAACAAAATAATAATAAAAAAAGAAAATTATTTATTAAACGATATAATAAATAAATTAATTTTTAAAAGCAAAAATCTTAAAAAAAAAGAAAATTATATTATAACTTAAAAACTTAGCCTATTACTAAACGGTCGGAAAATATATAAACATTTCCGATAAAGGGTTTTAGCTTACGTAACCGGCTCGATAAGTTTAATAAAAAAAATAAAGTTTGGCGCTTCGAGCTAATCGAATAAAGGAAGTAACTCGACGGGCTCGACGGGCTTAACGAAACTTAACCATTATAGATAGATCGAACCAGTTCGAATATATCAAGCCAAAACAAATATATATACGCTTATTATTTCTATAGCTTAAATAATACCAGCTTATAATAATAATTAGTTACCTAAATTACTTACGGTTATCTACTATTACCAAACGTAATTATTTTTTTATTGTTTACATTTCCACGATACCATTGCTAACATAAACCGTACAACTAGGTTTAATAATTGGTTAGCCCATAGCCGTTATAACAGACGGGCTTCCGAAATTATAAATAAAACCGATTTTTTTTAAACGTTTTTAAAAACGTAACATAAAATTATAATAACTTCGAAATATATCATAAAAAATTAAAAAAAAAAATTCTAAATTTACGTTTTATTAATAAATCGAAAATATTAAATAATAAATACGTTAAAAAAAGGGAGAAAATAATTAATATATCTATTTCGAAATCGATTTATATTACGTTACGCCTTAACTTTTTTACCTAAAGGGTTACTTTAAGTATTAAAATATTTAAATTATTTAAAAATTTAACCCGAATCGAAAATTTTTTAATAAAAATTAATTTAACTTGCGGAAATTTTACTATACGCTTTTTATTCCGCAAATTTACGAAAGCCTTTAACGAAAAAATAAATAATTTCTTTACCGCCGAGATTTATAATAGCTAATTAATTGCAGCCCTTAAAAAGGCGAAGTTTAAAAAACGTAAAAAGGTATAACCCGAACTAAATAAAAATTTCGTAAGGATAATATCGGTTAAAAAGATAAAAATAAAGCTTACGGCCTTTATAAAGAAACCCTTTATTATCATTCGGCGAAATTAATAGGAAGCCGAGCCTTCCGAAAGCGAAAAAGATAGCGACGATAATCCTAATTATATTATTATACGTGGCTGTTAGTATGAAGTTAATTGATTAAGTGGTTATTGAGATATTCTTAATTGCGCTGAAGGGTTATGTTGTTAATGGCTTCAAAAATGGGTGGCGCGTTGAGGGGGTGGAGCGTTGGTGGGGGGGTCGCCTTATAAGAATGCATGTCCTCTCTGTAGTTAACTTTTAAGTACTCACATCGATTCAAATTCATCCCAAATCAACCAGTTAAGAAATGTTTCGCTTGTCTGTCTGCCTTGAAACCTGTGAGATTTAAGACCTAATAATGTCCCGCCTAGTGTGGGGCCTCACATTTTTCAGGTCTGACAAAACCTGAAACCCATGCAGGGACGAAGAATCTAAGGAGTTCATCTGCAACGTCCTTCTATATTACAATGAGAAGGACCAAACAACAACTCAGGGGCTCGTAGCTTGCATTCCTGCCTTAAGGGGAATGATGCACGGCTGTAACGGTTGGACACCGAACAAGATTGAAAGCCACCTGGAAGATGTGGAGCACGAGGGCACTCTCGCCTTGGGTAAACAGAACACGATTTACAGGTAACAGTATCTTACAGTTAACAGTATGCTGATACACTTACGCCTCACAGACATACTTTTACCTCGACTGGCCTCTAGGCTAGCTGACGTAACTGCGACATTAGGCATGCGCAGACCTTATGCAGTCAGTCAGTCGTTAAGATTTAATTTCGATCCTGCACTTCTTACGTATTAAAAGTAACCATTATGTTTCTCAACCTCGAGATACTACAGCCCAGCACATGTCTTTCTTCGCCGCAAAGTCCAGCTAGTCGGTCTTTGGCCCTGGCTCCCTCTCGAAAGATAGCCTCCGCATCTTCTCATCACCGAGCGCCTCGGCAAACGGATCGATCTTGGTCTTGGCGAACTTGCGAGCCGGGACGCCCCGCTCGAAGAGCACGTCGAGCTCGGCATATGTGCGGTCCTTGGGCTCGGGGAGCCGGAAGAAGACCCAGACGGTGCACAGCAGGCAGGTGCCGGCCCAGAAGTAGGCAGTGCGGGCGCCCCAGTTCCAGGCGCCGGTGTTGAGCTGGTAGTTAGTCATGACATTGACGAAGATGTTGCTGGCATTGTAGGCCACGCGCGCGAGCACGATTGTCTTGGCCTTGAGCCGCGTCGAGCTGAGCTCCGACACCAACGAGTATGTCACGGGCCCCACGGTGAAGTCGTAGACGAACGTGAAGGCGATCAGGAGCCCGCCGATGGCCCACACCGACGCATTGGTTCCCGCAAAGGACGACGAGCCTACGATTACCAGCAGCACGAGCTGCGAGCACAGCCCGCCGAAGTGAATCATCCGCCGGCCCACGCGCGACATCAGGAGCCAGGACCCGGCCGTGCCGACCATGCCGAGGGCGTATTGGCCCATGGACAGGGAGAAGGCGTTTGACTGGTCCATGCCGGCTTGTCTCCTAGTCATGTCACGAGTCAGCTCACTAATTCTTTCCTTTCCTTTCCCCTTTCCTTTCGCCTTTCCTCCGCAGGGGGTGGACGGCAACGCGAGAGGCCCCCTTACATGAAGTAGGCGAAATAGCCCATGAGATTCTGCCCACCAAGCGTTTGCACGAGCCAGATACCGACGACGATCTCCGTCCGCCTCAGATCAATACCGTGGAAGCAGTCGCGGTATGTCACGCCTTCCTTCATCTTCTTCTCGAGTTCGTTGGTGTGCTCGATCATGGCGATGGTCTCGTCGGCGTTGAACGTCGGATCGTTGCGCGATGTCAGACGCAAGAGAGATACTTTAGCCGCTTCCCTGTTATTATGACGGACATGCCACCATGGCGACCTAGGCGGTGGCGGCCAGTCAGCTTCGTGCCGCGGGAGACCGAAGAGTAACTGCGAGCTAGACCGAGGCGATGAAACTTACTCTGGGGCAAATAGTAAACCAATGAGGATCGGGACGGGCCACACCCACTGGATACCGAACGGAATCTTATAAGCCCACTCATCCAGTCGATTAACTGAGCCCCTGTTTACGGCCGCGGCGAAGAACTGCCCGATGACCCAGCACATATTGATGTAAGTCGTAAGATAAGGGCGCAGAACCACGGGCGCGACCTCGGAGGCGTAAGCCGGGGTGACACTCTGAAAAGCTCCCCACGGTATTCCTTGGCTCCGTACATCAGTCAAGAATTCACACCGCGTGGATCAAACGGGGATGTCAAGCGGATCAGAAGGTGATGCCCAAAGAAGTAGAAGCAGCCCAAACCAACTCACCACACAGCACCTCCCCCATGACGAGGACCTGTACATTGGGCGCGAAGAATAGCACGAAGATGAAGGCGATCATGAGCACGAGGTTGCCGATAGTAGTAACGCGGTAGCCATAGCGGTCGCTGGTCCATCCGGCGAGGATGAGGCCGAGGATCTCACCGGCGCGCGCCCCATTGGACATGGCGGACTGCCAACCGGCCGAGACGAGGAACCGGCCGTCCTCTTCGCTGTAGTGGCCAAACTTCTCGTTGAAGACGTCCGACGCGTACAGGCTGCTGAGCAGCGCCAGGTCGTAGCCCTCCATGATGAGCGTCGACGACAGCAGCATCGACCACCCGATCGCGTGCGGGTAGAGTTTGATGGCGCGCCAGAGCGTCATGTGGCGCTCCACGTCGGCCGCGTGCTTCGCCTCGGCGGCGAGCGCCGAGTCCTCGATCGCGGCGACCGCCGGCTTGGGGCCATGCTCGGCGTCGCCGTCGTGGTGGACGCCGGCCGCCTTATTGTCCGTCGCTGCCATAGCGGTATAAAGTGTCTGTGTTGGGTTCCTGGGTGTATATATATGTGTATACGTGTATATATATCTGGAATAAAGGGGAAACAACAAGACTCGTACGAGCCGAATCCGGAGCGCGAGCAAATGGCCCCCTAAAAGTTATGTTGCTGGATGAATGAATTGGGAAAAGATCATATGCAATCCCCAACTGGCACCCTGGCAGCTATTTATGGTCCAACAAACATATGCCCGTGCTCAAACCGAAAGACACCAACTGCATGCACGACTCTGCTGATCCTGCTCGTTCATCTTGGACCCTCCCTCCAATCGCGCGGCGATCGCGTGGTCGAGCCCCGTAGCGCAAAGGCGAAAGCTTCGGCGTGTGGGCAGCAGTGATTAATTTTTCTTTGGGGAATGGCCTGTGGGCACTGGGGGATCTCGGGTAAGTACCCCAGGTTAGAGGGCGGAGTCCGCTCTCTACCGGTCGGAGTTGACGGTCTCTGATTTGTTCGACGGCCAAACAGTGATGGGGTCGGCTAACATAGTAAGAACGAACAAGTTGTGGGACAGCATATCAGAGTTTTCTTCAATGTGATTTGCAGAAGCCCGTCACTTGATAGACAACATGAGGCTTTATAATTCGAAGCGGAGTTTGGCATGCGTGTCGGAGTTGATCCCCATCGCATGATTCTTCAAGTGTTCCCCGCTGATATATGCTAGAATATCGTGTCATATTTCACGATGACTTGCTTTTGCATGAGGCCAAGACAACGGGCCTGTGAGTTAGATTCGATAATCTCGACCCGAGAACCAGGAACGGCGTAAGCATAAAGAGACATTATCAAACCTTGGCAATCCGGCATCGCGGCTGGGGCTCCTACTTGTCTGTCTCCATTTTTCTCCTTCTCATCCCGTTAGACCCGCGCGAAGAAAATCAGGGTAGAAGGATTCACCCTCCGACTTCAGCTTTCAGATACTGTGCCGACTTAGACTCGTCAGAAGCGCAATAGACAGAGTCGCAAGCACAATGAACGGACACTACCACCAGAACGGCACCAACGGCTGCCTGTTCGGCGAGGAGCCATGGTGGAAGACGGCCACGTTCTACCAGGTATACCCGGCGAGCTTCAAGGACTCGAACGGGGACGGCTGGGGCGACATCCCGGGCCTTATATCGGAGATGGACTACCTGCGCGACCTGGGCGTGGACTGCGTGTGGCTGTCGCCGGTGTTCGAGAGCCCGCAGGCCGACATGGGCTACGACGTGTCGGACTACCAGAAGATCTACGCGCCGTATGGCACGGTGGACGACGTGGACGCGCTGGTGGCGGCATGCCACGAGCGCGGCATGAAGCTGATCCTCGACCTCGTCGTGAACCACACGTCGGTGGAGCACGCGTGGTTCAAGGAGTCACGGTCGTCGCGCGATAACCCTAAGCGCGACTGGTACATCTGGCGGCCGGCGCGGTACGACGCCGAGGGGAAGCGTATACCCCCGACGAACTGGCGGGGCTACTTCGCGGGGCCTACGTGGACCTGGGACGAGCACACGCAGGAGTACTACCTGCACCTGTACGCGTCGGACCAGCCGGACCTGAACTGGGAGTCGGAGGCGTGCCGCGAGGCCATCTACGAGGACACGATGCGGTTCTGGCTGGAGCGGGGTGTCGACGGGTTCCGCATCGACACGGTCAACAAGTACTCGAAGCGTACCGAGTACGCCGACGCGCCCGTCACGGACCCGGGCTCCCCGCACCAGCCGGCGCCCGAGATGTGGTGCAACGGGCCGCGCATCCACGAGTTCATCCGCGAGATGAGGCGAAAAGCGCTAGAGCCGTACGGTGCCGTGTCGGTGGGCGAGCTGTCCAATACGCCGCTGCCGAGCCAAGTGCTGCCGTACGTGTCGGCGGCGGCCAAGGAGCTCGACATGGTGTTCGAGTTCTCGATGATCCGGCTCGGGACCGGAGGCATGTTCGGCCCGAAGTACGTATACGTGCCGTTCACGCTGCCGCAGATGAAGGGCATCGTGGCCAAGTGGCAGACGTTCATCGAGGGCACGGACGGGTGGACGACGGTGTTCTGCGAGAACCACGACAACGGGCGCGCGGTGAGCCGGTGCGGGGACTGCTCGACGCGCGAGCTGTGGGCCGCGAGCGCGAGGGCCCTCGCGCTGTGGCAGGCCACGCTTACCGGCACGCTGTTCCTCTACCAGGGCCAGGAGATCGGCATGACCAACATGCCGGCCTCGTGGGGCATCGAGGAGTACAAGGACGTGGAGAGCCGGAGCTTCTACGCCGAGTCCAAGGCGACGGGGGACCCCAAGAGGATTGCCGACACGCTGCGCGGGCTCGCCATACTCGCGCGCGACCACTCCCGGATCCCCTTCCAGTGGAACGACCAGCCGAACGCCGGGTTCACCGCGGAGGGCGCCACGAGCTGGATGAGGGTCCACGACGGCTATCGGGAGATCAACGCCGAGAAGCAGGAGGGCGATCCCAACTCCGTGCTCAGTTTCTACAAGAGGGCTCTGCGGCTGCGCAAGGAGTACCAGGACTTGTTCGTATTTGGATCTTTCAAGTTACTGGCGGCCGAGGACGAAGCTCTTTTCACCTACGTGAAAGAGAGCCCTGTGGCGGAAGGGGCTGCTGGGAGGAAAGCTTTGGTGTTATTAAACTTTTCGAGGGAGCGCCGTCCATGTCTTGACATTCGAAGCATTTTGGGATATACTGCGGACGAAGCACCAAGACTACTTGTCAGTACGGTTGAAGAAGGCCATGTCAATGGGAAAACGGAGGCCGGACAGCTCCCAGCATTAAAGCCATGGGAAGGAAGGGTATATATCAGCTCTGGTCCGGATGAGCCGGACTCGACACTAGTATTGGCATGACTTGTTGGGATTGTACTTACACGTTATTAGATGAAGGTGTTATTTCATGACGATATAAGACTGATCAGAGTCTAGGTTAGAACCACAGAGTTATATGGACAGGTATAAGTAGCTCACTGTGTTATATACCTATGTAGTGGCCCTTGAAGTCGGCATAAGCGAGATTCCCAAAATCGAGCTTGTAATAAGTGCTTCGTGTTGTTGGAGCGGTGAATACGACACGTGAGTCGTTTCTATTCATATCTACCCATCCATCGATGTCATCGAAGTGGATGGTATATATTTTCGCACATCCTGCCCTCTAAGTTATACATATTATACAGCCTATATATACACTTTAATGAGGCTCTAGGCTGGGCCCATGCGCAACGGCAGGCGGCCGCTTATCTTGTGCGGCTTCTTCTACGACACGGCCTGTCGGCTCCAAATGGCAACCCAAAACCAGTCAGCGTCCTGCTAATAGAGTGTTTCTGAATTCCGTGGTCTCAACCATGTTCATTCCGGGGAAGCAGTATCCTTCACTTCGTCTTGAAGTTCGCTACCGGTCGGAATCTTGCTCTTTGCGACCTCTGAAGGTTTGCTGCTCCCTGCCGCAGTGCTCTTCTCAGCAGCATTTGACACAGTAGGCTTCGCCGCCTCTGTTGGTGTCGCACGTGCTGCTGATGCTTCTGGTGCGTCCTCCGCGGGGGCTTGGGCTTCGTCGTCATCCGCCAACTCGTCACCGTAGACCTCTGGGTGTAGACGGAAGCAATCCTGCATATGCCTGATTTCCATGTCAGTCCCTCCTTTATCCGAACTAAGTTCAGGTCATGTCGGCGATAAAACATACTGGAACTTGTCGATGCAGTCCATGCCCTTGGGCTCCTCCTTCGAATACACGAAGCAGCTAAACGCAGCCTTAAACTCCTCCCCACAGGGGCCGTGTGCCATACCACCCAGGCAAGGACAGTCCCAATTGATCTCGCCAGTCTCGGGGTTGAAGGCGCCCTGCTGACCTGCCTCCTCTTCTAAGGCCTCCGGGCTGCCATCGGGGGCAGCTGGTCTCTGAGCGGGCGTCGTGACATCTTGCGCCGGTGCCGTAGGGGCGGTTGCTTCGGATGTGGCGGCCTCGGGAGTTGCGGGGGTCGCCGGGGAAGCGGCTTTCTGTAGGCGGGCCTCGGCCTCCCGTCGCTTTTGCGCGACTACGGCTTCCACGGTCGGGAGGTCTTCATCGGAGAACTGAGCGGGAGGCTCTATCGTTTTGGCTGTTGACGCGCAGACGTCTATGTTAGTTCTCTAAGTCCGCAATTACCCGCACGTAGATCCCTAAGAGTACATGCGACTGGGAACGGGGCGGGGCGTCGCATACATTCCGGCTCTTCAGCAAATGCATTGCTCGTGTTGTAGTAGTAAAGAGCGCCTATAGCTAGACTCCATCTCACGGCCGAGCTCTTCCAACTCCGCGGCTTATCTGCCGGCGATGTGGAGGCGAATCGTCGTCCACCCACTTTTAGGGCGGCACTCTGTCGGATGGAATTTGCGATGCGCGGAGACGACCGCAACGCCGACCGATACATTATGTCTGTAACTGTCTGGTTGGAAAAATGCCGACTGTAGTAATAACAAAAAGGAATGGTCTTGGTAGGGGAATTAGTGGTGAGAGAAATCGCAAGCCCACTTGGTTTGTAAGCGATCGGATTCTGGAATCGTCGTCATTCGTACTTTGTCAGTCCCAAAATTTTTGGACCGCGGGACCTGAGTTTAAGGGTGTGTTTGGTAGAGCTGGGAGATGGCGGGAAAGTGACATTTTGGCCCCACCTATTTTGCATAAGAAATTATGCTTTCGTCCCATATACCCCTTAGCGCTTGAACTAGTTTACGAAAGCAACCCCCTTTTGGGCTATTAGCTTCTGACGTTTTCGATGTTTAATTGTTGCTATTACCGTTGCCGTTATTGTTATTATTATTTTCTAAATCTTAAAATGGCTTTATTAATAAATAGTTTTAACGTTTCGCTAGAAGGCCCGAATAACAGCTAGGTTTAGAGATTACCGTTACAGGAAGATACCGATAATTTTCCTGCCATAACGAACCCCAGGTTTCCTGTTATACAAATTTAACGATCCGTTATTAAATATATAAATATTTCCTTTATAATTATATAAACGGTACGGTTATTAAATATAAAGGATATATAAAAAATTAATTACGATTTAATAATAATAAATATTATTAATTTATTTTTAAATTTTTTGCGTAATTTTAAAAAACGTTAAAATTTAAAGTAATTATAAAAAGTTATTAACGTTTTTATAATCGTTTTCGTAAATATTTATTTTAAAAGTATTTTAATAAACGAAATATTAAATTATAAATAAAATTAAAAAATTTTATAAATTTAAATTTATAAAAAGCTAAATAAATATAACTTATTTATTTTTAATTTAAATTTTAATAATATTATGTTAAATAGGAAATATAATTAAAAAAAATTTAATACGTTTATAAAATTACGATATATATATGTAATTAAAAATAGGTTTTATTTTAATAAAATTATAAAAGTTTTTTATGCCGACGGTAATTTTTAAAAACGGTAATATTTATAAAACCTTAATACGAAATAAATCGAATTAATAAGTTTTCCGTTATAAAAAAAATATAAAGATATATTTAGGTTTTATATAGTTACGGAAAAAATAATTTAAATTTAAAGGTAATAATAATTTAAGTTTGCGGTAACTTTTTAAAAGTAATTTTTTATTAAAAACGAAAAAATTATTTAAAAAAATAATAATAAACGGAATTTAAAAGAAAATAATAGTTTTAAAGCGTTAATAAGTTTTATAATATTTCGAATTATAATTTGACTTATTTTTAATCGGGTTATTTAAAATTTTTCCCAAGTATTTTAAAATCGTTATTTTTTTTAAATTTTTTAAAATCGTTACGGTATTTTTTCGAATTTTTTTCGGAAACGAAAAAAAGATAATAACGAAAGTTTTTTAAATATAATTAATTCGTTTAATATTACCTTATAAAGGTTAGCAAAATTTATTAAAGATTTGAAAATATTTACGGAATTTAAAAAAATAATAAAAATAATTAATCGATTAAATTCGGATAATTTTTTATTAGTTAATAAAATAAAGTTAAAAAAAATATTTCGGAAAAAAACAATTTTTAATTAATAAATATTGTTTTAAATAGAAAATAATATGGAAGATATAAGGGATTATTATAACGCGTTAATAATTAAGTTAATTTAATTAATTAAGATATAAATATATATAAGTAAAATTTTAAAAAAAAAAAAGTTTTATTTAATTAATTTCGAAAATTTTTTAATCGTTATTTTCGAATATATTATATTGTTATTATTTTTGGTTAAAATGTTTAAATTTGTATATAATTTTAACGTTTTCGATTTATTATTTAGATTATTATTTATATATATATTTATATATTATTAACGTTTTTAAAAGTTTTTTTATTATAATTATTCTTTTAATTATTTCCTTTATATAGGTTTTTTTATATACGTATAATAATTAATTTATATCCTTTTTGTAATTCGATTTTTAAAAATATTAATTTTTAAATTTGATTAATTATTAAAAAGGTTTGCGAATAATATATTTTTTTTTTTTTCCGTTACGAAAGTAATACGTTAAAATACGTAACGAATTTAAAAATTCGGGTAATTTTATAATTATTTATTTTATTATTATTATTTTTATCGTTAGGTATAGTTTTAAATTAATTCGTAAAGTTGTAAATTATTATTAATGCGTATATAAAAAGTATTTAATCGTTTATAACGTATTCGGTTATATTTATTTTTATAATTTTCCATCTTTTTTTAATAATATCGAATATTTATTTTATCGTTATTTTAAAAAAGTTATGTTTTAAATTATATAGTTTTTGATAATTTTACGGACGTTAATTAATGGTAGTTTATTTTTTTAGGTAATATTTTATTTTTTAATACGGCGTAATTAATTTTTTTTCCAAAAATATATTTTAAATTTATTAATAAATATTTTTCGTAAAGTATATTAAAATTATTTATTATAATAAATTTTAATACCGTTTTATTGTTTATTAATTTTTATAGTTAGCGTATATATATATAAAGGTTATATTTTAGTTTATTATTATTAATACGTTTTATATAAAAAAGTTTTTATAATAACGTTATATTTTTACCTAGTTTGTAAATATAGAAGTATAAATTAACGTACCGTCGATAGCCCCGATATAGTTTTTAAAATAGGGTTACCGGTAATAATCCTTTTGGATTTTATTAGTTATTTTATAAAAGTTTGCCGGATGGACAAAATTAATATATAATATTTAATAAGTATTAAATATTTCCTAAAAAAATATTATTAATTATATTAATAAAATAATTTTAAACGAATTTAACGTTATGTTAAGTTTTATTAAAAACGTATATTTAAATAAAGATTATTAATTTTTAATAAATAAATATATATATTTTTTTATAAAGGTATATATTATTTTTTATTTATTATTTAAAAGTTAAAAAAATATTTTTTTTATTTAAAAGTTATTAAAAAATTTGATATCGTTAATATTAAAAATATAATAATTAATAATATTTTTTCCGGAAGGCCGTATTAATTAATAATTTTTAATAACTTATTAAATTTAATATTACGATAATTTTACGAACATTTTTCGTTAATAATAAGGTTAAAATTTACATAATTATTTTAATTATTATTAATTAAAATTAATAAATAATAATTATAATATTAACGTTTTAAAACGGTATAATAAATGTTAAATATCGATATTAATAATAATTTTTATAAAATTAACGATTTATAAAATTATAAAAGTCAAAATTAATGTAAACGGTTGCTGCTTTAGCGGTTATTTTACGTCGTCCGTTTTCGCCGTTGTTACTGTAAGCGGTTGCGATTAATTAGCCCTTTTAGGTCTGGTTGCTAAGGGTATATTATATAAATTTTCGCAGCCGTTGCTTATAAAGTTTTACGATGATCGCTTCCTGATAAGGGAAGGCGTTGTGGCTCTTAGAGTTTAATATGGGCCGGAGTGGCAAAAAGTTACAAGCTGCGCAGCCGCTGAGATCTACCGAACAGACCCTAAGTTATCGGGATTGAACCTTCGGATTGGCGTCAGAGTGAAAAGCACGGGCCATGGCTTATCGCCGACTCTGATACCACGATAATTCAATTAAGTCCACTTCAGTGCTTAATGAGACACTTCGCCGAAGCCCCAAGGTTTAAGTCTCCCCATCGTCGGTCTTTGTCCCTTTAGAGCAGCTTGTAAATTCAAGTCTCCCGTAATTCATGGGTGCACAAACGCTAACACGTAGTTAACTGAGTTAAGGCCAGGCTGAAGTCGACTTACTTCATACACGGTTTCTGTGATTGTTAAATCCCTCACCAGACTACACTTGCTACAGTAATGCTAGTGAGACAAACTCCAATTCCAGGGCATGCTATGCCACCATATCACACAAGGTCTCCGACTATAGCTTAGGTAACCAGATTCATCCAGTCCACATTCCCAGCCAGAAAAGGAGATACACCCTTTCACTAATACAGGCCCCTTCATCCTCATTCGACCCACACACCATTATAGTCTTACGCGTCATCCTCACTGCTCAGGATAACAGCAACACCAGGTTTCTACAATGCGCTCTTATCGTCGCCGAGTCCTGCGCGGCTCCGCCATACAAGGCTATAAAGGGCTTCCCGAACGGGCCATCGGCATCCTGGGGCCCCTCCGAGAAGCAGCCAGCAGAGCGACGCTGAAGACGTGCATGGAAGCCAAGTTCGGCTCTTTTGAAGGTGCATTCGGCTTTGAAGACGAAACCAGTCATTCCGTTAAGGACGACATCAAGGTGGTAGCCATCGTGAACGTATTCTACCCTGCCGAAGTCGACAGGGTGGTGGCACGAGCTCTTTAGCTGGGTCTTGTGCCATCCGCGTCCGGATGTGGCCAGATCCTGTATCTCCCGGGTGCCGTCCGGGAAGTCGGGCTCCAAACGGCCCTGCAGAAGTGAATGGTGGTTGCATGTGTGGGGCATCGAATCTGTGAGGAATGGGTTATCCGGCACCTGGCAAGCACGCTGAGGGAGTTATGGCCGTCCGTTCCAGTCGATGAGGTCCTGGAGAACGAGAATGCGGGTGGCGAAATCTAGCTGTGCCGAAGCAGAGCAGGATGGAAAACCACTCCACCCAAAACGGCCACGGATAGCCAGAGACCATCCCGGTTACCTCCACAAGCATCATAGCACGGCTCCTTAGCGACTCCTTACTAAAACGAACAGCCGCGTGGTTACCACAGTTGCTTGAAGTATTATCCTCATAAAGAGGTCGTAAGTCATAAGTTAAAGCTGCTGCCATCCGTCTTTTTGCCTGGGGTCTGCAGAGACTGCAGCCGAGGAGCCTTCTTTGCCCATACCCAAATGCCTTCACCATTGCCGAACTTGGATTCCATAATTATGTAGTACATCGGATGAATAAATTTTACATTCATCGTATGAGACAACGCACCAGTTGCGTGCCTTCAGTTTATGACTTTTTACTCGAGATAATGTACATATTTAAACTCAACATACAGACCTCTACGTATGCGGCTGATACGAGGGTGCATGGTGTCAAACGGCAAAAGTACGGATGTTAGCTCCAAAGGCCAATTTAGCTATTTGACACACCCCTCCAGCTTTGCGAGCCTCTCGGAGAGCTGGACCGACATAATTGGACTTCAGGACTTACTCTGCCTCTCTCCAACTTTGTGCGTCACGCCTCTCGCTCGAACACAAGCCCTTCTAGGTGCTGCCAAGCTAACCGCCAAGACGCTACTTTTACCATTTGGCATCCCACATGCGACGGAATTGCGGTTGCACCGCTGCGCTAACCGGGCCCATAACTGTCAAACGGCAAAAGTGCGGATATTAGCTCCAAAGGCCAATTTAGCTATTTGACACATGGTAGCCCCGCTTTTCCGTCGAGCATACCGTAATATTGAGTTTCGTCAAAAGTACCGCTCAATAGAGAACGCACTCCTTCTTACACAGAAGTAAAAACGCAGATGTATGTTGAAACACCGAGCATGTGCTATATATATATGAGAACGTAACCGGGATCCTGCTGTTATAGTATATGTTCATCTCAAGGCATGTTGAGTTGTCAATACCGTTTATAAGCTCCTCGTCCAATCAACCCCCTCCACCTGGACAGAAAAGGCACTACTATCACGACTACCATTTCCACCGTCCCGATTGACACTGGAAGCCTCCATATATGAGTAGTGAAAATTGAACTCTATAATTTCGCATTTCACGTGGTACCAGATCCTATTTACTACCGTCGGGATCTTCCGACAAGTTCTATTCTTCCGTCAAGGCCAGTACTGCGGACGTGTGCTGCTCTCCCCTGAATCCTGACGTCCGGCATGTCTGGCGCCGACCCACCAACAACGCAGTGGAATCCCACGCCGATCCTCGACGAGCGGTTGCTCCGGGGAGAGCGATGTCGGTTTGCACTGGTCATCCTGAACCAACCGATCCACAACATCCCGCTGTTCCTGGACCTATGGAGACGATGTATGCCAACCCCCATCCGTTCATCCACTTACGTTGAGAGCCGCGTACCCCGTTTCTCTCTTTCCCTCGTCACCCTCGATCTCGCTAAATCCCCACACAGCAACAGTCCGCATCGCGGCCGACGGCGGCGCGAACCGGGTCCACGCCATCCGGGCAGACTTGCCGCCGACCGGCCCCGCCCTGGACTTCATAGTCGGGGACCTTGACTCCCTGCGGTCCGAGGCGCGGGCGTGGTTCCTCCAGCAGCCTGGTCTTGGTTCCGCCGGTCGGCAGCAGCAAATCGTGGAGATCCAAGACCAAGAAAGCACGGACTTCGCGAAGGCCGTGAAGCACGCGCGGGAGCTGTCGCGGAAGCGGACGCGGCCTCGTCCTTCCGCGGGGAGTTCTAGCGACCAAGCCGAGGACATCATCTGCTACAGCGGGCTCGGCGGCCGTGTAGACCAGGCTATGAGCCAGCTGCACCATCTGTACATGTTCCAGCAGCGGCGGCGGCCGTCTGGCACAACCGGTAACGAATCCGCCGAGGCTAAAACACGCGAGAGGCCCGAGGACAGCGACGGCTACGCCAACGGGCGGATGTATCTCACTAACGGCGAGAGCCTGACATTCGTGCTCCTGGCGGGGCGGCACGCGATCCGGATCCGCGACAAGCTTGACGTTTACGAAGATGCGCCTATTCCCACAACTATTAAAGCGGAAGAAGCATCCAGGTCCGAGGACAAACCCAAGGCCTTTGGAAAGCACGTGGGCATCATCCCGCTGGCAGGGCCGAGCTTGCTGACGACGCGGGGGCTCGAGTGGGACGTGCGGGACTGGCGGACCGAGTTCGGCGGGCGCATGAGCACCAGCAATCACACGACGCCCGGGAGCGACGTCGTCGAGGTGGAGACGAGCCGGGATGTGCTCTTCACGATCGATA
Organism: Monosporascus sp. CRB-9-2; assembly: GCA_004155915.1. Lineage (NCBI taxonomy): Eukaryota > Fungi > Ascomycota > Sordariomycetes > Xylariales > Monosporascus > Monosporascus sp. CRB-9-2. The sequence goes on along the minus strand of QJOA01000242.1, from coordinate 62,450 downwards.
TTCCCGTCCTCGTGTGATTTGGATAGATGGTGGTGTGTGCGAGGAGGGGAATTGGAGAGAAAGGGGAAGGGAAAGGGGCAGGGGAAGGGAAAGGGGCAGGGGCAGAGGGGGGGCGTTGGCGAATGTATAGGGGGTTAGTAGGCAGCATCTATGGTGCGGAAGGAAGCAGATGGACAGGGTTTCGCCAACTGTTGGAAATTGGCAAGTATTAGAGGGAATCAAGGGGAATAGGATCAGAGAGGGATAGAAGGAACAAAATTCGGACTATCAAGTAATACCACGCATAATCATTTAGTCGTCCAATCCCATCTAACTACCATTTCCACTAGAGGAATTCTTAGAGCTAGCCTTATACTGTATCCTAAATCACCCACCGGATCCCCCGACACGCATTGGGGCCCCCTGTTACCTCCTACTCTACGCCACTTTATGCACCTCATATTCTTTTAAACCAAGACCTCATACAAATACTAGCTATTCATCTAGGTAGATAGGAATATAAATATCCGCACATACGAATAGCTTGTAGTAAGTAATTACCTAGCTGAATAAGCAGGTGGTATTAATTACATAGGTAGGCAACAGCTAGACTAGGGAAGATATGCCTCCTTAGGGGGTAAAACAAATTCCCTATAGCTTATATCATCATCAATCGTGACATGCCAGGATAACTCCAAGTCCCGGCGGGGCCCTGATATATGGGTGAGGGCCCCTCCCTTTCATTACGACCCAAATCGTAGCCCAACCCAACCCCTTTTTGTGTCTCTGTTTACACATCTCTCCCGCTTTTTCAACCGGATCCATAATCCTAGTCCTCTTATACATACATTCACAGAAAACAAGCGGGCCCGTTTCTACCGTTTCTACTGGCGAGCGGGCAAAGCCTGATCGATGCATGAAGAAACCTGTCCGTTTCCGTTAGCAATCACATACATCGCTATCACCTCGAAAACCCGGAATGTGAGAAAATAGCAAGGGAACTCACCTCGGGACCCCAGGTCCCCTGGTTCTCGAGGAACTTGGTCATGCCTTTGACGAGCTCGATCTGCTCCTCCGGGCTGAGCCCCCGGATGGCGAGGCTCATGACGTCACCGAGGCCGACCTTGTGCTGCGCGATGAAGTTGTGGTAGTACATGAAGGCGAAGCAGCCCATGATGAACTGGCAGTCCATACGGTCCGTCATGCCGCCATGCCCCGGGATCGAATCGCCGAAGTCTTTGATCTTGAAGGTGCGCTTGAGCCCGGAGGCGAAGAAGCCCCCGAACGGCGCGATCAGCGAGGCGAACGTCGCCAGAATCATGGCGTGGATCTGCATGGGCTCCGTCGTGAACTGGATGTCGCGCAGGAAGGGCATATAGTTGCCGCTGTTCAGGCTCGACAGCTGTATGGTGTATGTGTGCGGCTTGAAGACCGGATTCGGATCGCACTCGAGACCGGTGAAGACGTTGGCGCCTAGGTCGTTGACGGGGCAGATGAAATACTTGTAGCGCATGAGGACGTTAGTGAGCAGGAAAGCCCAGATGATGGTGCAGATCCAGGCGCCGACGAAACCCTCGACCGTCTTCTTGGGAGACAGCTTGATGAGCTGGGTGCGACCAAAGGTGATGCCGCAGACGTAGGCGAAGATGTCGTTGGTGATGACGAGGGACGCAGGTAGGAAGAACCAGATCATGCCCTCGAGGACGTTGTTCATGGTGAAGTGGGCCTGGACGACAATCAGGTAGAGGGCCATGTGCGTCCAGGCGAAGTTGGTGAACTGGAACTTGAGATGGCCGGCCCTGAGATTGGCGACGAAGAAGACGAAGCCGATGACGTACAGGACAAAGCTGATGAAGCGGTGATGCGTGGCGAACGGAAGCAATACGCGGTCGACCAGCACGATGTGCTTGAAGTAGTAGATGACGCTCTCGCCGTACAGGAAGTACATGGTGGTGGCTAGCCAGTACCAATTGAGACTCTTGATAGCCTTGAGGTCCCGCGCCTTGCTGGGCACGCTAGCGATGGCGATGACCTCCTTGAAGCAGACGATCTGGACGACGGTTATACAAACGATGATGTATATGTGGCCGGAGAAGAGGGCGCCGAAGAAGCCACCGATCATGACGAAAGTCCAGAAAGTGCGGACCAAAAAGTTGGCCTTCTTCTTCTCGTAGTCGGACTGCGGCGGATCCTGCGCTTTCTGTCATAAGGAAGGCCACGTTAGCTTTTGTTTGCTCTCGCTATTCAGGATGCGCCGAGCAGTCCTGATTCGTAAAGAATTCAAGAATTCCCGGAGAGATGAATATAGACGACGGACAGACGTACTTCTTGAATGTTGTCTAATTGCGACGAGCCCCTCGTCTTCATTGGTGACCCTGTACCATCCTCGCTGACCTCGCTCATGCTGGACCTCCTAGCTTCCAAGGTGGCATGTCCATTTGCGCTTCGGTTGGGAAACCGGACGCCACGACGCGGTTTGGTCATGGTGCCTGTGACTGTTGCGACCGTAATCTGCGACGGTCAATTTGTTTCCGCTACGGTCGAAACTTCTGCTATTTTGTCGCCGTCGCTGATGGAAGGTCTGTTCTATGTTTGGTTGGTTGATGTCAGTTAGCAGAGCTGCGACACAGCAGAGTGGGTGAGGTTGTAGGGTCGCTCTGCTTAATGTTGAGACCGTGCAATAATCCTGGGGTTTTCGGGGAGAGACCCGATCCGAGACGCCCTATATCCGCCCACTAGGTTGGTATATTCAAATCTGAATGTGTGAGGCTGAGGCCGTACCATCCGGTGCTCCTTTGGAACCCTCTAGCGTCTCTTCTATGACTGATTAAACGATCTCGTGTCCTTAGGTAACTCTGGTATCAATCGTAGTTGTCTGAGGAATGTCGAATGGTCCTAACCATACGTATGGTTTCTTGCCTGTTACGAATGTCGTCAGAAAATCCAAGGGTGTTTTGCTCGACCCTGTGAATGACGGAGATGGACATGTGGAGAATTTCAAACGTGGATTTTTCCTTCTCTTCCCGCAGAATTACATGTATGTATGTATGTATGTAATAATGATGCCTATAAGGTACCCCGATCGTGCTGCTGTACGGTAACGGCTACACACGCTAGGCCTGCGCTACGAGACAGCAATCACAGTGCTTACATGCAGCTTTCTGTTTGGTAGCAGCGACGTCACGACTGTGGCTTAGCAGTCCACCTGGGATTTGGCAACGAGTGGATGGATGGAGCGTCTCAAATTATCTCCCATCATAATTTCATCTGCGACTTTCACATGTCAGTCCTGGATTAATGGCAAATTTCCATAGCCACAGCCACAGCCACAGAACTCAATCTCTCCTAACTGGCTTGGTGCAATCCCGTACTGTAGTGTCCAAATAAGGCAGGCCACTGGACGCCAGACGCCTTCGACAAGAGTTCCACACGATGGGACCTAATCTGGCGTTATATCCAAAACACGACATTGTGCCGTTAAAAAGTCCAATTATATCCGGCCCGTGGCAAGAAGGCGACAGCAATCGCAACAGGTTTTTCGTGGTCCTTGATATTCGTCGCCTAGAGAAGCGACCGCGCTGGGTTTATTGCTTGCTGATCGGCCTATTTACGATTTATGATGGTCAGTGACCAATACTCGGAAAATTGTTAGACTGTTGTCACTTCGCCCTGATCGGATAACTACCCGTTTCCGAATTGTGTGGTCTATATCGATTCTACGGTTATAGGCCAATGTTACTAGTAAGCGAGCTTGGGGTATATGCCAGAGTCCCCGTTAAGGGGTATCGCATCAAGCAGCTGAGTTGGCCCGAGTAAGTTTGACTTCTGGATCCGGAGGACCCGTGCTGCCTCGTTCACTTTGCGAGTATAGATGACAACTTCATCTACCGTTACGTCACAGCCTGTGGTGATTACGGAGACTGGCGCTCTTTTACAGGTAATGCGATATATATGAGTGGCGGGAGAGCGTTCCCTCCATGGACAACGACGTGTTCCAGTCAAAGCATGCGCGTAGACATGAGGCGGCATTTCGGATATCGGTAGCGATGTCACCACCATTTCAAAGAACACCCTGCTTCAGCGAAAACTTGAAGGTTCGAAGGTTCACGGGTTAGCCATTTTGCATACCTAGCGTATGACAGTATACCCTCGCTCTTATATAGACCGACAGAGGCATGGTCTTATTGAAAGTTCTCTTGGATGCAATCTATTAATAGTTCTTATGTTCAAAGTCTGAACTCCTTGCCAAGCAACTCAGATCTTGACTCAAACTAATAATGGTATAGACTGCCTTCCAAAAGGCACAATGCTTGTTAACTGTCGAATAAGAGTGAGTCTACGCGGATGAATGGATCTCTGCCCGCTTTCGGGTGGCATCTAGGTATCCTAGTCACCACTCAACGAATCGAGTTGCGTCCCCGCTCAACGAAATTTCAGTTCATCGACGCGATCAAGGATGAAGACCCAGTACCCTTGACGCCCAGCCTGACCAAGAGCGTACTATCTAGTATCGGGCAGGGGCGGCTACCGTATCCGTTTCTTGGGAGTCAAATACACCAATCAGCCGGAGCTATACCACGGTCTCGGTCCGCTTCGATCCGACATCACGGCTATTTCTAGCTACAAAAAGCTTGGCACCTTCCTTTCGCACTGGGCATCATCTAAATCTCGGCCAATATCTAATCCTACAACGCCTGCGCTGTTGGTGACATCAAGAACTGCCTATAGCCTCGCGTCTTCGATCACCAAAAGGGCAACCAGACAATAGACCAAGCGTTCTTTGGTCCGACCGCCTTCTCACTCAGGTCATGGTCCAACAATCAAAGGGACCATATGGCAACTGGGGATAGAGCCTAGTCCAGTCAACTCGAGAAAGTTAGACTGGAACTGGTTGATGACTGAAAAACCACGAATATATAAGACTCTCGTGGCGCAGGCTGCCTGGAAGTTGAAAGTTTGTCGAACACACTGGAAAATGGCCATCGCCATGGGCTCGTTCTTGAACCGCTTCGCGGGTCTCTCCGCTCTCTTCGCCGCTGCCGTCTACGCGCAAGACTTCAACATTTCGACGCAGTACCACGAGGGTGGACAACTATTCAACTCGCGGGTCTGGTACGGCGACGGCAACTTGTACGTCGGTGCCAAAGTCCCTGCTAGTGTTCAGACTGCCTTCAACGTCACAAGTACGTATAGAACATAATTAGACTGCTTTGCGCTTGTCTCGCTTTGCTCTCCTCGCCGGAGTATGCCCCTCATAATGGGCGCGAAAGTAACTAACGAATCCCGCTGCCGCATAGTTCCCAATGTGCTGGCAAATCTCCTTTACATAGCGCCCGTCGAGTCCGGTGTCCAGCTTCCCGAGGGAACGTTCCTCACCGTCAACAACGCGACCGATGCGAAGGATCCCGTTCTGGCGACGCACGACGCATCCGCGCTTGGTCCGGAGTATACGCTTAACTGGGTGCGGTGGGGCACTTTGCTGCTCCCCCACGATGGGACATTCAAGTTGGACTTTAACTTCTACCTCGGGGAGACTGACGAACCTGGCACTTCGGTTGTTCGGTGGTCTAACGCCGGCACGGACGTGGAAGGACGACGAGTCAACTTGACTGCCACTGTCACTAGGTAGCTTAGGCGATTCCAGGGTCCGTGAGTCCATAGAGGCCCTTTTCTTGTCTTGAAGATGGGTGTATGCCCTACGTCGATATTGATGTTCGAATTCAACCCTCTCGGTTATATATGACTCCCTGATTATTCTATGCTCTATCATTTCTAACTGTTCATGATTCGCCTTAGGGGTGATCTTCTGCCTTAAAAATATGCGACCGGTGTTGTTATTAGGTAGTAGTATGTAGAAATACTTTAGCATCTGTGGAGCCGTAATCATCGGGGCGTGTAGAATAAGCTCGGCTTAAAGGAATTACGAATACCAAAGACTCCTACGGTTATTCGCACAAGCATTGGATTTTTATGTAGTAATTAGAGAGAATTACGCTAGGGCTGGTCACCTGAATATCTCAGCTTTAGTCTGTGTAGGTGGAGTTGAGTTACTAGTACTCTCTTTGGACTGTTTCGAAAACTTCAAATTGAGAAGACGTTGCACTGTTTTATCCCCTAGAGCTCATGAATTATCGCGGAGATCTCTTACTCGAGGTGTAATTAAGTTAACTTATTGCTTCTAACGACATCATTACAGCAATTGGGCGCGACCATCAAGGCTAGATCTAAACTTCAGGCCGGATGTATAAGGAACCCCCTTAAGACCCCTAGCGAGAGCTATTGTGAAGCGACGAATAAACATTATAGAATCCGACGCCTCAGTAGCTTAGGTTGCGGAACGTAGGACGAGTTTCAGATCGTCATATCCGACTAAAGATGGCTGACCACCGAGACTAAAAGACATCGTCCACAAGACTGTTCTCGTCGTTAAGGTTCTACGAGTATGCGTTCTTGCGCTACATCACGTCGGCTCTCCCGCCGGTAGTTAATAGCTTGCTGTCATCAGCATGAGGTACGTTAGCGTGAAAACACGAATGAGACCAGTTACGAAGATGCCGTGCTGCAGGATTACTGACCTTGGCATGCGCAAGAACTTCTCCTTTCACAGCCTCCACGTCCCTGTCCGCGTCAACTCTAATAATGCTCACACCAGAATCCGCCAGCGCTTTGAGGAGCGCCTCGCTCTCCCTCACATTGCGCTCTACCCTCTCGCGGACCAGCTCGGGGACCGCATCGTCCGGGCGGCCGGACGATCGGGCGAGGACGCGCCGGACTAGCGTTTCAGGCGGACAGGAGAGATAGAGGGCGCACCGGGCGGGCGGCATTCGAGCCGCGCTCCATGCTGCGATATGCTCTTCCGTCCGCGGGAACCCGTCGACAAGCCAGGCCAGCTGGCTACGCTCCACGCCGGCCTCGATGGTCTCGCCTAGGAGCTGCACCGCTACATTGGCCGGCAGCAGGGGGCTGTTGCTCCCGTTGCCGCGGCGCGGGAAGCTGCTTACCCACGACCCGGGGATGCTGTCCTGGTACCGGACGAGATCGCCGTACGATAGGTGCGTAAGCCCCGGAAAGGCGGCCTTGAGAGATGCGGACTGCGTCCCCTTGCCAGCTCCTGGGGGTCCGAGAATGAAGATAATCATGGGCTCAGGGACTTCTGCCGCAGGGTATGATTGTGCATCATCCTCTGTGCCCTTTAATCTTGCCTGGGGTTCTGCGTAGGTCGGTGAACGGTTAGCAGATACAGTGATGCCCGAGTGTGCATCACGTATACGGGTTGCCCATTCGCCCGCGTGGTTCAGCAAAGTCTTGAAAATGCTTGCAATCGTGCAGACTGGATCCCCGCCAAGTATCGTAGTAAAAAGGAGTTGGAGGGAACTCATGGCTTCTGGCGTGTTTTTGGCGTACTGCTTTCAGGCTGTTGATGTTGAATCACTGTCTTGACTCTCTTGAAACAGCCACCCCTGGATCACGCAGGGCATTTTATACTATTTGAGGCAATGCAGGCAGTTAAGTGTCCGGCCTCCTTCGGTGTTTGTAGATATGTCTCGAGCCTACGTGCGTGATTCTCCCATCTCGGATCCGCTTCCAATCCGGTCTCGAAGCCCGATGTCCTTCTCCTGCTTAGACCATATTTTCAAAATATTCCACAGAAAGACCTAGACTGCAAGTTGTACACTCCCCCATTCCGAGACGTTCAATTTTTTTGACTGAGTTTGCCGGAGGTTTCCAATAACTGCAAAATATCAGACTGCTGGAAGCGCGTAAGGCGAACATATGTATTACTCTCTTTCGAGAGCCGGGCCACCCTGCTAGATAGCCCTTGTATAGCAATGTGTGCTAGGTTTCACACATGCCCGTCAAGGCCGGTGGAAAAGTCTGACGCTGGGTTTGACTTCTGTGGAGCCCTTCGAATTCTTGTGTTCTGTGAGTGAGAGACCGTGCAGGTTAAGGCTTCAAATATTTCCAGTGCTTCTTAACGAAATCAGAACCTCTTCGCAGATCGTATTCTGCTTTAGAAGAACACCAACGAGCAGTCATTCCCAACCCAGAATTTTTAAGCAGCAGCTCCCGCCGACTCATGTTTTCTGTGTTGCCAAGCGTCAAGGGCCGATATACGTACCCCTACGCGGGGTCTTGGCAAACGGTCAAGAATCAAGCAAACACTTTGGCCTGTTTTCGTCAGACGCCGCTTGTTATCGTATATAACTACAGCATTGCTGGAACTGTAATGCTTCTCAAGGGCTTCGCGGATAAATCTCCGGAGAGGAGCTCTGGCTTGCTGCGTATGAGCAATCCCACGCCAAGGCTGTCAGTCAATCCCGCCAGCCACGTGTAGATCGGATCTAGCCGGACGGTAGGGATTGCGTGCAGATCTCAACCGCAATGTAGTGCTAGGCGTCGATTCCAAGGGATCTGCAGAATGGCGTTATCGATGGCTACTGACAGACCGCTACAGTAGCATCTGCAGGAAGAGTGGACGCAGAAACCTCGCTTCGCATAACCTCAGTATGCCGGCTATTCACAAATAGAGGGCCGGCCATATCGGATAGTACATAGCCGATAGTAGTGTTATTATCGACCAATGCCCCTAACTTCAGGCCTACCTGAACCTGAAGCATCGTATAACAAGTGTCGATAATACGCATGGTCTTGACCCTCCGTCCGATAAGAAAATGCCCAAACCCCTCGTTGTGGAATAGGGCAAAGCCATGGACCCGCGGGTTTCAAACGGAAGGGAGTGCGAAAAAGGGGGTGGGGTGCGACAAGAGTTCCCGCTTCAAGCTACCGATGAGTAATGCAGTCAAGCCCATCTGTCGAAAGTCACAACTCAACTGTTCTAGCACATTTTGTTACTGCTGCTGACAGTACCGCATGATAGACCGGTCTTCGAATATCTACCGACTTGTTTTTTGCGGGTTAATCAGTGGACTTCCCAATTCGTTCTGCCGCCTATGCACCCGCACGACGGCCGGGCACAGGCATTGAGAAAATGCCAGGGCCTAATTAAGTGGCCTGCTGTGGCTGGTGAAGCACATATGGCGGAACTCTAGCCGTATTCAACCATAGCTAGTTTGTCAAAGTTCTAGACAATCAGTATTTGTCATGTCAAGGCCCTTAATACGAGAATTGCCATGGTTCGGCACAAGCTAACTTCTCGCTTGGGAACACGATGACCACCATCGTAAATCCCACGATCCCCTCTGTTGTCACTTTTGGCCTCCCTGCCGGACGTATTACGATATAGGGCCGACGAGCATAAACCAACTCTGCATGTAACCGGGAGGGAGGGCGAAAGTAGATGTAGTTGTACCTATTTGGCACAACTAGCAACGGCTAGATATGTTCTGCGATCCAGCGAGCCGCGCGAGAGCAGTCATCTCCCATTCAACAATCTCTGCGCATGCGCCTCGTCCCACCCAACGGCAATTGATGCTAGGGCGCAATCAATCACGCCGGCGTATACGTTAGTTAGTTGACAGGTGCCGACCGTTTCTGTGTAACCGTCTGTCGCTGCGCTGGTCTAGAGGTTCTTTGTACCGTTCTGTGGCGTGCAGTGGAGATGCCCCAAGACCTATTTTGCGCGGGACGAAGATGCCTCCATATCAGTTCGTCGACGAACCCTTTGCTTCCCATTCATTCTCTGCTATCCGCATGGATGCCCGGGTCCCTTGAGGCGCTCATATCTATGCAGATAAATAGCCAGATCGGAACGAAGGCTCCTAGGCCACTTGCTCCACAGTGTACCGGGTTTCGTATACGATAATGCCCGGGGGCTGGCGTGCTCTATGCTAGCCATCCCGGAGATTATAGCAGAACCCCCCCTGAAGGCGCCTACCTTTGTATGTAGTTTGTTTTCGGAGCGAAGCGAGGTGGGTTACTTCGGATATAAATAGGGACCATACTTGCCGCTGATATTGGCTGCCTGGGAGAGATGTTGCGGAACGATACCTGATGTCTTACTGATAAAATGGCCGTTGGCCGTACGAATTCTCGGTCACCTTAGGCTATTTGCTTTCTTTCCTGATGTTTGCTTACTCACTTTCGCCGCTCACTTGCGCGCTCGCTTACACGAGACCTAAGTTATTCGTTGGTTTAAAGTCGCCACATTCCAATCATTTACCCTTCATCATGCTGTTGTAACTGCTCTCGTTCGTTTCAAATAATAACCTTCAAGGTTCGTGTATTAGTCATCTATTCCAAGCCTAGGACACAGAAATAGAAAGGGAGAAAGAGGGCGAAGAAATCCGAAATCGATCTTGGAAAAGGCAAAATGCATATGCCGCTGTACAGACAGGAGAGGCCCCTGGCCTTCTTTTACCGTCGCGTACACTGGCTGCTGCCGGCAATCCTGCTTTTCGCCATAACGGCCACGGTATGGCGCCATGGGTTCACCTACCCCGTTTTAACGGCAACACCGAAGGTCCAGCAGACAGGAACAGCGGGGACACAGGTGAAGGAAGCCGGCGAGCATCACGCGCCGGTTTCGGCGCCCCACACCAAGCCGGCCGAGACATGGAACTTCGATCTGCAGAGGGACGAGCTGAACTTCGGCTTGTCGGATGAGCAGTGCCAGGTACGTCCCGCTCCGAGTCGGGGCTTGGGGCCGAGTCGGTGTCCGCATGCATGTGCTTCTGCTGAAGACGGACCTCCTAACGCGGTGAGCTAGATTGCGTTTCCCGAGCTGTACTACGAGCTGGACCGCGCGCGCGACCATCTGCTGAAGCAGAACCGGAAGTTGACGGAGGGGGACGTCCAGGTGGACAAGGAGGGGGCGACGAACTCGTGGCGGCACGGCGAGTTCCACTGCATGATCTATGATGGGGAGCTGTACGTGATCAAGGAGGTCAAGGGGGAACCCGACCGGTCGCGGGGCCTCGCCGCCCTCGCCAACATGTACCGCGCGCTAACAGCGATCCCGAACCCGCGCTCGATCCCCAACATCGAGTTCGTCTTCGACATCGAGGACAAGGCCGACTTTGGGGAGACGCAGCCAGACCGCGTCCGGTGGGCGTGGGCCCGTCCCAAGGACAACCCCTGGCTCTGGGTGATGCCTGACTTCGACGGGTGGGCGTATCCCGACGACGGCGTTGGGGGCTACGTCAACTTCCGCGACGACGTGCGGGACGTCGAGGCCGAGTTCAAGGAGGGGTGGCACGACAAAGAGGCGAAGTTGAGCTGGCGTGGCAGTCTGGCCGTCAACACCGGCCTGAGACAGGGGCTGGTGGCGGCGGCCGAGAACAAATCCTGGAGCGACGTAGAGGCTATTGACTGGCATAATCGCAGCAACATCATGGCCATGACGGACTTCTGCCGCTACCAGTATGTCGCGCATACAGAAGGGAATTCGTGGAGCGGGCGCCTCCGGTATTTGCAAAATTGCGATAACGTCCCCGTCATTCACAAGCTGCAATATGTCGCCCATTACTATCCGCTTCTGAAAGATAGCGGGCCTCATCAGGTTCGTCATCACCCCTCCTTGTTCCTCGCTTATCGATCTCTATTTGGCATATTTGACACCGTAAGCTAACGAAGTCGGCGTATGATAGAACTACGTGAAAGTAGAGCGCGACTGGTCCGACCTCGATGAGACCATGGAGGCGCTTCTCAAGGACCCGCAGGAATCGCACCGCATCGCCGCCGAGTCGACGCGCGTATTCCGGGACCGGTATCTGACGCCGGCGGCCGAGGCCTGCTACTGGCGGAAGATGTTCCGCAACTGGAGGCAGGTCATGGCGTTCGAGCCCAGGAAGTACGACACGTTCGAGAACCGGACCAAGGTGCGGCGCGGTGTCAGCTGGGAGCGCTTCTCCTTTCGCCAGAAGCACAGTTTCGAGCATGGATTCCTCGAGCCCGACCTACAGGAGGAGAAGGAGTGAATGGGTTTTGAACGCTAACCCATTGGCGAACAAGACGTTGGAGAAATGTGGAAGCGAAAAACTTGTCGAAGAACGTCGCTCCCCATATTCCACGACTATGACTTCAGCTCGGGTACGGGCGGTTACCACTAGAGCATGTCTCATACTGTGTACCGTCGCACCCACGGTCGTAGGAGCCCCGCCAATATTCATGTCTTACTCGTGGCTGCGGTGTCCCTCCGCCAGGTGAGCAGATGATGAGGAGCTGGTTTACATGCGGACTGAATCAACCGTATCGAGGCAATTAAGTGTCACAAGAACCGCTTTGGGAACTGAGATCAACGAGTCATCGGGGCTGGAGAATACGAATCTGGCTTATAATTTTTAGCGAGGGGGTACATCCTGGACGATGATACATAAGCTTTTGGTTCCCCCCGGGGTCGAGCTTCGCAATCTCAGGCTACCTGGCAGAGCTCCGTCGAAGATTCCAGCGGCGCCCCCAAGGTATGTCACACTATACATCATAAGAGATGACCCCATGTGAGATAGTACTAGCAGTAAGCAGTCTACAGAAGGCTGTACCGACTCCACTAATGGAAGTTTTACTTCTGCCATTGTTTCACTTTCGCTTTCCCGTTCGGCTATGTGCGTACAGCGTTGACAGCTGAATCAGCTCATATCCTTGGTCAGGTTATAGATCTTCTGGATGCTATGGAGCATCTTTTCATGGTCGATCTTGAGATCCTTGAGGAGTCCGTCCTTGAAGTTGAAGACCCAGCCGTGCACGATGGGAAAGTGGTTCTTCTCGTAGCTCTGCTGGACGGCGGCGGTCTTGATGACGTTGCGGCACTGCTCGACAACGCTCAGTTCGACGAGGCGGTCGTAGCGCGCCTCCTCGCCTCCGATGGAGTCGAGCTCCGTCTCGTGCAGCCTATACACATCGCGGATGTTGCGCAGCCAGGGGTTCAGCAGCCCCAGGTCCTTAGGTGTCATGGCCGCCTTCACGCCGCCGCACCCGTAGTGGCCGCATACCACGATGTGCTTCACCTGCAGGTGGCGCACGGCGTAGTTGATCACAGACATGACATTCAAGTCTGTATTCACGACCAGATTCGCAATATTCCGGTGAATAAAAGCCTCACCCGGCTGCAGACCCGTGATCTGCTCGGCGGGGATTCGGGAGTCCGAGCATCCGATCCATAGATAGTCGGGTGTCTGGCCCGCCGTGAGCTTGTCGAAGAAGGAGGGGTCGCGTGCCCGCTGTGCCGCGGCCCATTCCTTATTATGCTCGAAGACTTTGTCGTGTGTCTGTTTCAGGTATCGGGATAGATCTTCGTCCGACATATTGATGTTGTAGACAGTAGGCGGAGATGATGGTGTTTTGTTAGAGTGAGAGCCGGAGTTGGAGCCCGAACTGGCGCAGTTGCGCGAGATGAGTAAACGTTGAGCTATGGGAGCAGGAGAGTGAAAGTGAGGATGAGAAGTGGTGGTGAGTCTGCTGATGAGCGACAAATGTCGTTGTCTCGTGGACGAGAGCAGCGAGTTGTAGCAGGCAATGCGCGGTTTAAGCATCACATCAGCAAGTGGGAAATGTTAGGATGATCTGACGTGGTCCGCGGAAGTGTTTATGTATTTCAAATTTGGTCAGCTCGCTGTACGACGCGACCTTGGCCTCGGCCTCGTCGTCTTACTTGGTTGGTGAATTTGTTAAGATGCCAAACGCTCAGCTTTGGGGGTCCAATGCCCTGGTACCTACGTACGTCACGCCAAGGTTGGGTTGTTAATGGACTCGGGCTGGTTGGGGCCGGATCTTCAAAAGAGTACCTAAAGAGAAGAGGGGGGGATAAGCAATCTTTAGCGGACAGAGAACACAGTATCATCGCCTCGAGTTTAACGTTAGGGGCACTGGGTGCGCTATAACACACTTTACACAGAAGTCCCGGCCCCCCTCCCCCTCCCCGGCAGAACTAATAGAGGGCTCTCTTGAGAACTTCTACTGTATTTACCCACAGACACTGGTTTCCAATAGAAGTGAGCTTCGTCTTCCTGCCATCCTGATGAATGAGAGATTTATTAACCGATCTGAACGGACTTAATATGATGATGCAATTATCTAAAATAGACCGGGGCATGCTACTAACGCAAGCCCGAGGGTCGATCTATGCGGTAGCAAAATGCCAATGATAATGACGAAGTGGGGGGCTTTTGCACTTCCACATCCATGAGTTGCAAGATGACTGACATCTCTAACCGTGCTCGCTATTGACTCTGTTAGCTGTGGCGCTTCCTAGACTTGGTTTGTAATCTACGTATAAATTATATGGTCGCTTGACGATTGCCAGTCATTGGTATGGATACAATCGAAATCCGCACTGATCGGGCCGTAAACAGCGCCACATTCCAACTCCTTCACCAACTCCAAGAGTTCCAAATCCGTTCCGCGTGGACCTAGGAGCAACATCGCTACCAGCAGGTACTCTTCCCTCCCGGTCACTCTCGACCTGAAACCGACCTCCCCGAGGGGCAACGTGAAGTCCGGGCAGCCGGAACAGTAGCTGATAGAAAAGGAATAACCCCACCCCAGAAGACTTGACCGTTTCTTCGCTGGACTGCTTCGGCCCTGTAGCGAGGCTTGCCCTGGCTCAGCGGATACACTAATATAGATATCACGACGTCGCCTGCGGACTTAGAAGGAATAGGTAGCAAGATGTCGTTGACCCACACAGAAAACGCTTTCAGTGCATCGACTTCTCATAATCGGTGACAGGGAGATTCGCTCCATTGTCGAGTCGCGCCTTGGTAGTCGAGTCGATGAAAAGCACCCATCCTTGGTTGGCAGCATGATAGTCACGTACGAAGAGCCGCACCACGTTCTTGGCCAAGCTGATATAGACTAGGTATTGATAGATGATTTCCGTCGGGTCCACCAGGTCCTCTGGGGCACCTTCCGGATGCGTCTCTTCCAGAGGTCATAGAGGCACGTTTACTTCCGTCGGCATCCAGGGTGCTGTTCAAGCTTCTGCACGAAATCCTCGGAATGATACCCGTCGGTGTCTTGGCATCAGGGCCCTGGCACTGTGGGGAGAAGAATTTCGGGGTTTCGCCGTATCCTTCCGAGTCTTACTCCACGGCATATAGCAGCGTGTATCGTCTACGCGATTGCTCGTGATCATGCCGACCAGTTCTTGCCAATCATTGCCTTGCTCGCCGCTTCAGTCACTATAGCCGACCGCGCAATCACACTAGGCGTATCGAAGAACGGCGTACAGACTAATCCAGAGCTTTTAAACGCTCCCGAGCGAGGGTCTTATGCAGTAGCCGCCGTTAAAGCCCGCTGGATGTCTAATGGAGCCGCTTGTGTCTGTTCCCACGGTGAAATCCAGCTAGTGATAGTTTACTACACCCACAACAGGGCCCGAGCTCGAGGGTACGGGTACGGGCAGTACTAGAATTGTTATTTAGCGGCCACTGGGAAGCATGCCAACGGTTGAACTAACATCCGAGCTTTGAAGCCGTCTATATATGCCCTACTCGCTTGCGGGCAGAGCGCCTCTAGCGAAGGAATTATTTGAGTCCTCAAACAGTTTGCGTACTCCGTACGCCTTCCCTGATCTTGAGTGGACAATGTAGGGACCGATCGGGCAATGGATCATATGTCTCTAAGAGCACCAACACGCAGTCTCGTGAACTTGCGTAGACAGAGAGTTTAGAGCCCTCAGATGTCTGCAGGATGAGTGCTGTGTCGACTCAGTTGGGGTTCAGGTAGGGGGTGTCGGCTTGTCTGTGGGTTGCCCTTCTAGGGATCCTTAGCCCAGGCATCATCTTCGCTTCCATGCTTGCGGCATATCCTGTCTGAATGGGCGTCACCAGAATCGTGCTCATTGGAATGCGCCTCCGTCGTTGGCACATATCGTTCAGGCCCACTAAGGGGTCCAATAGTAGCTTTCGGCTGATGCTGCAAGATGAAATCGTTTACCTCGATCCACATCAGGATCGTAGCGGACATCTCTCTCCAGTGTGTGTTGTGGGCAAGTCTGAAATCTACTAGATGAGACGTAAACGAAGCATAGATACATATGCGTATCATGTCACTTTCGCTCCCCTCTCTGACTTTCATGCACCCGCTGAATTAAAGTTATCAAATATTGTAGGCGCTAAGTTACCAGGTTGAAAGACAGGAATGCAAGCTACGAACCCCTGGATTCTAATCCGATCCTTATAACTGTGATACAGAAGCACATTCCAGACGGATTCATACATAGATTGAGAGGTAACAAGCCCCTTGCATCCCGTACACGGCTGGTACAACGGCCTGCAGGCGAGTTATGTCCGCACGCCCGAGATCGTGATGCCTATCAGCCCCTTTACGCGCAGGATGGAATGGCAGACTGTGACTGTGGCGTTCATGGCCGCCAAGGGGTGCGACGGTATGTTGTTCGAACTGGTTGAGGAGCTTGCTGAGGTCTGGTTATGGAAGGTCTGAGTGAAAAGACGGCTTATCGTGTCACTTAAAGCGGTCTTTGAAGGTAGATGATCGAATAAATGTTGCATATTTGGTATGGCTGCATGAACGAGCGAGAGACCATGGGCCACGATATATTGCACACGATCAGTCAGCGAAATGGTTGTCAAATCCAACGGAAATTCCCAGCTATTTCAAATCATTCCATATGGACTAATAAAAATTTAAACATGTCCCCGAGCGAGTCTTTAAAATCCAGTCATATGTAGCCGATATCATTGCAAAGTTCGACGGTTCTGTAGACGGCCAAACCTGCATCCGAATTTCCATTTCCCTTTCCCTTTCCAAGGCTGTTCAAGCCCAATGCAAGATTGATTTACATAAACCCCTCTTCATATACCTAAACAGAACATTACGCAATAACTTTTGACCGGACCCTTACCCACGCCGTTCGCTTCCCAGGACAACCGGAGTGACCTCGCCTCCATAAAACCCTATACTATTCAAGGTCACCAACACCAACACTGATGCCTGGCATGGTGGTCCGGACATGCTTCTCCAATAACCCGGCGTACACGGCGCTGCCGCCCGGCAGCCTGGCAATCAGGTCCCGCAGGTACGCAAAGTCGGCCTTAGCGGCCGCGCTGGTGTTCACATCGACAACGGGGACGCGGGCCAGCACGTTGACGACGGCGCACGCCACATCGAATAGCTTCTCCGTGAGCCCGGCGCCGTGGACAGCGACGGCCGCGAGAGGCAGGTCGCGAGTCGAGAGCGCGAGATCCCGTGCCACGGCCAGCGGGTAGCGGTAGGTGCGGCTGCTGTTGCCACCACCGACGCCCGCGGCGCTAGTAGTAGGGGTGTTGGAAACACAAGCGGCGGCGCCGGCGGATGTGCTGACCTCGTCGTCGTGGTTCATTATGCTGTGGATGCTGTTCTGCTGGTAGGGATGATGGGCGGCAGGAGAAACAGCAGCAGCAATGGCAATGGTCCGCTCGTCGGTGGTCAGGTGTCCCAGCCGCAGGCGTAGCTGCCACAGTATGATGCGCAACCACGCCTGCGTAACGCGCAAGTTCGCCTTCTGCGTGTCCTGTAGGCCGTGCACGAGCCGAGACAGCGCCGGGTCGCCCATGCCCCCCAACGCAGCGTCGATGCCTGCCTCTACACCGTCGAGTGCCTCGGGCGGCAGCAGCGCGAAGCCGATGATCTCCTCCTGGCCGTGCAGCGCGATGAAGAACGTATCGAGGGGCCTGAACAGCCCAGCCAAACATCTAAAGCCAACTATGGCGGGATCGTTCGCGTCTCTGCCGTCATCCCCGGACGCCGACACCGGCGATCTGAAAAGTGACAGGAGAGGCGGACTGGAAGGCGTGATCTGCAGCGTGATAGGTCGGCGATATCGGACGGCGTGCGACCTCTCGGACACGACGAGCACCCAGAAGAGCCGGTCGGCCAGGAGCGCCCTTTCCGGAGGCATGTCCTCCCGCCGCAGCAGCAGGCAGAGCGTCGTCGCCTCGCGCAGGAAGAAGAATGCCTGACTGTGATGCATGAGTGCTGCGTGACACGCGTAGATGAAGAACGAGAGCTGCACGTGCTCAAGCGTGGGGCTGATGTTCGAGGACCGCCGCGTCGCAGCCAGGTGCCGGTGTAGGCCTAGCGCCTCGTCGAGGAGAAGCCAGCCGTATGTCCTGTTGTCCGTCACGGGGTTATGAGAGAACGGGGCCGACGACAGCGACGTTATGGATAGATTGGCAAAAGTAAGCCCGGAGGCGTCTTCCACCTGCAGCATCACCATAGCGCACAGCCCCAAGAGCAGACAATACGCCTCGCCAGCGGCCGCCGCCGCAGCATCCGAGGACGAGCTTTCCTTTCCCGTCCCGGTACCATAGCTAGGGCCGGTGGGGGCGGGAGTGGTGATGAGGCTGATGCTCCTTGACTGCAGACTCTGCACGTACTCAGGCACCAGGATGGGAATGGTCGGAAACAGACGCTCGAAGAAGCGCGCCGAGCAGTGTTCGATAACATGCGGCGGAAGCAGGTCGGCCTGTCTTAGGTAGGTGTGCTGGGTTGAACTCGTACTCGTGAAAGCCTGCTGGGGCGACGACGACACCGCAGAGTCTAGGCCCGGAGACCCAGTGGTTGCGGCGGCGGCGGAGCTGGTGGTGATGATAGTGGGTAATGAGGTATGATTTGTGGCACCGAGCACCGACATGGGCATGCCACCTCCTATGCATTGCTCCGCGAGGCCCGCCCGGCTGCAGCGCTGGCACGGGCGGTATTCGTTGCACGCCTTCTGCAGCCTCCTGCATCGTTGACAGGCCCGCGACACCTGCGCTCTCTTGGGCCGTCGCTGGCCGCCGGAGTCGCTAGGCTTAACGTCATCGTTGTGTGCTCTCCTGGCGCTGGTGTTGCTGGTGCTGCTCTCGTTATCCTCCACTTGCGGGGATGTCATTCCCTACTAGTAAGTATGCTGTTACCCGATCCTACGGGCGAGGCATGCGACGCGATCGATTTGCGGAGGACGCATCTGGAGCAAAACGCTTGCCTGTTGAAAAGGTACGAGTGAGCCATAAGGATCACTCATTGAAGAAGGTCTTTCGGGGCTCTTGCGGAGAGTAAACTGAAACTAAACTGAGACTAAACTGAGACTAAGATTAAAGCAGGTTGGTGGTTGTTTTCAAACTGTGGGGAAATATTCCCGAACAGGTGGGGAGTATATCAATTCGATGGGGTAAAGGGGCCGCAACGTATCCTCAGCGTAGAGTGACCAATAGGAGGTTATATTTGCTCAAGGTTTGTTGTTGTCAAATGATTCAAAGATAAGGTATCTCGCATGCCCCCAAAGCTTGCTCAATATAATGAGTCTATGGAATGGGGGTAAGCTCCTTCTCGGACTAAAACCGAGTTGCAGGTGTAGCCAAAACACACGTTGGATACCACCTTGCCTGCTATTTCATCTACTAGAAGTACATCTACGAGGAAACTGCAGAATAGAACAGGGGCAGTAAGGGTGCCTGTTCTCCTAGAAATGCCCTCGATAATGTTCTGCGAGACCTCCCTGATGTAACTTGAAAAGCTCATCGGCTCTTCAGCCCAGCCGAGACAGCTAGGGCTTATGGATAGGTATCAGACGGCACCTAATGGTGCATCTTCTACTTCCAATTGCACTTTCGGTACACCGAAGGTATTCGCTAACAATGGCAAGGTCTTGGGACAGAACTCGTCCTGTATCTTATATAACTCAGCCATGAGGGAAGACACTTCTGGACGCCAAGATCTGCTGCTCCACTATCCGCCAGCGCCACAGCAATTATACAGCAGTGCCACATCCAGCGCCTCACAACGGTCATGTAAATCAATCGTTAGCGTCCAGCATGGCTTAGTTGCTTGTATAATACCACGGTCCACTAGAAGTCCAATTTATATGCTATTCTCATCGACGGTATTATTTTACCCAGACGCAATGGAACTCTAAAGCATAAGCAACCTCGAGTAAAGCCGAAGGTGCGACACGGATCTGATAGGCGCTAGATGCTTCCGGAGATACAGATGCGTGCGGTTAAGCGAATCTCTGCTCGACAACGTCATTGCCACTAGGGTATACCGTTTAAGCCGCAGAATGCATCTATACGAATTATACGTCATATATTCATGCTTGGCTGAAAGCAGGGAAGCTCCACTGCCTACCAAAAGCTTGAGTGACACCACTACCCCCATCACATGTTTTCTTTTACCTGCCCTGAACGCAAACAACATATCGTGATCAACCTTTTCTTGTCGTTGTACCTGCTCCTTCTCGCGTCGGCGATCAGTCAGATCTTCTCATACATTCCACTCCCAAACGCACAACTACAAATACCCGCGATCAGTAAGTATTCTGAAATAATCCACCTCTGCGGGGTGCGGGGGAGAGCTGCACGGATACCTGAGCTAATCTTTGCTCTTTTGCAGTGTCTTACGCGGAAGTAGCTGCATCTGGACCGAAGCAGAGCCCTGAGGAGGTGCGTGTGAATTGTTGATGGTGTTATCGTTTCGGCTTATGCTGCTTGCGCTGTCCTTTGTTGTTGTCCTGTGATACCTTGATATTTGCCTTTGACGACAAAGACCTGTAGCTGACCTTGGGCCGCCATACCCACAGGCCGCTGCTCCTCAGCCCCCTCAGGTCGTCACGGAGGAGTCGGCCAGCACCTCGTCCCTCGTGGATGTCGACACCCCTTCCGTGCGCACGGTTCCGTCCGACTACAACGAGCAGGATGTTCAAACCGATACCCAAGCAGCACGCCAGGAGCTCGAGGACGCTGCCGCTCGCGCACGTGCCGAGGCTGACCTAGCCAAGAAGAAGAGCTCCAGGAAGGCACGGAAGGCTGACAGCGTCCTCACCAAGTGGTTCGGCGACCTTTCCGACGGTGCCACCAATGCGCTCGCCGTCACCAACATTGCCACCGTTGTCGGTCTAGGCTCATATCTGGGCTACAAGGGATTCGGCCTGTATGAGCGTGGTCGCCTGGACTGGAAAAGCGTCAGTATCGGCTTGGGTATTGTCGGTGTTGTCGGCATGGTTGAGGGCGTTCTTGGAGGGTAAGCACTCAGCTGATACGCCCGCACATCCATCTCAATTTGATTTCCTTTAAACCAATGCGGCAGCTGACAGCTTGGCACAGATACCTGTACAAGGGAAAGAAGAGCCAGTCATAGAGAGGCTCTCTCAGTATACCCCGCTTCCAACTCAAGATTCTAGCTCGAGGCTACTTCGATCCCCAACAGAAACCCGACATGCATCGCGGGGCTCTCGAATCCGTGAGTTGATGGGACTACGACGGATAATGCGACATGGAGTTATGTGGACTAGTGCATACAGCGTCCCTACTCCTTGATGGTTGGAATTTCAGAATTCGTCACTACTATGACACGATTCGAGGGAATCGAGGGGATCAAGTGATCAACTAGGTGATAATTCCCGTCGATACCTCAAAATGAGATGGAACTCTACCCCCAAATCGTACCTGCACTGTTCCTATGGTGAATTTCGCGTTCTCTTCCTATACATATGTCTGAAGGTGGATCTTGTATTGATAGTATCCCTCCCATCTGCCACGAACGTGTCATCGTCTGCAAACACCAGCGGGTCCTAGAGCTCTGAAGCTTCAAAAATTCAATGGACGACGTATGTGGAGGAATCAGTTCAATTTCCGGCGACCGCGACACGGCGGAAAGAAGAAAACGGGCAAAGATTCCAATGGACCGCATCCGCGCAAGCAGATACTATACCGGCATGGACACAAGCAATATTGAATACATGTTCAACTATGTAGCTCGGCAAGCCGTGTAAACCAAGGGAGGTCTATTTTAAGGCCGCTTACTCCTCGACGGCTGCCGCGTAAAATACAACAATACCGATTAAGCGCTGTGAAAATGGAATACTAGGCTAGCTGCCGGGTGAATGATATTCTTTACATCACCCCAAGATCGAGGACTGCTAGTATTTGCCCCTGTCTAGGGTTGAAAAAAAATTAAAATTTTTATATATATATTTTGTTGCTGTTCAGTAATAGCGAAGCTGAGGACTCTTGCAACCCTAGATCTCTGAAGTATCTAAAGCCCAATTCGATGGTAGCATCTTCCCAAATAAACGCCTACATACACTTCCGTACCCTTCGTTCTGTATTCATTATATCATACGGTATGGATCTAGACATCTTGGAAAATTTCAGTCGACGGATAGTTTAATTCATTCTAACCCGAATGCTATACCATCGTTCCTAAGTACCGTTACATCCCTCATCGAAAAGGAGAGGGGAAAAGGAACCCGCTTATTGCTCATTGACAAACAACCCAGCCATGCCCATACCGGTACCGATGCACATGCTCGTAAGCAGGATCTTCTTGCCGGTGCGGCGGCACTCGCTGAGGCCGGTGACGATCTGACGCGCGCCCGTGGTGCCGAGCGGGTGGCCGAGGGCGATGGCGCCGCCGCGCGGGTTCATCTTGGCCCAGTCCAGCTTGAGGTAGTCGCGCGTGTAGACGGCCATGGTGGCGAAGGCCTCATTGACCTCGGCGACGTCGACGTCGTCGAGGGTGAGGCCATGCTGCCGCAGCAGCTTCGGGATCGCCACCGTCGGGCCGATGCCCATGATGCGCGGCGACAGTCCCGCCACCGTCGACCCCACGTACTTGGCCAGTACCGGCAGGCCCAGCCGAAACGCCTTGCTGCGCTTCATCAGCACCACGGCCGCAGCGCCGTCCGTCACCTGACTCGCGTTGCCGCCTGTCGTCATGGGGCCCCACTGCGGGAACGCCGGGCGGATCTTGCCGAGGCCCTCGGCCGTGGTGCCCGGCCGGATGCCCTCATCGCGGGTGAGCGTGACGGTCTTGAGCTCGCCGTCGGGGCCCTTGACGCGCGTGGTGATGGGCACGATCTCATCGTCGAACCACCCAGCCTTCTGGGCGGCCTCGGCGCGCCGGAAGCTCTCGGCGGCGTACTCGTCGATCTGCTCGCGCTTGAGGCCGAAGTCGCGCGCCACATTCTCGCTCGTCCAACCCATCGCCTGCATGCAGTCGACGGCCTCCTGGCTGTGCTTGGTGACCTCCTCGTCGAACGGCTGATCCAGCGCGTCGCCCCCCGCCGTCATGCTTTCCGTGCCCGCCGCAATCCCGACCTCGATCGACCCGCACGCGATGGCGTGCGCGATGTCCGCCGTTGCCTTCAGTCCCGACGAGCAGAACCGGTTGACCGAAGATGCGCTCGTCGTGTTGGGGAACCCGGCCGCGAGCGCCGCCGCCCGCGCCTTGTAAGCTGCCTTGCCGTCCGAGACCTATAGGAAAGAAGAAGCGCACGCGTTAGTCCATTGTTCGCAAGTATGTATGAAACCTATGTAGGTATGCATGTCTTGGTACGTGGAGCAAAGCGAGCGGGGAAGCAATATACTACGTACGTTTCCCATACAGATGTCCTCGACCAGTTCGGGCGCGAAGCCCATGCGCTCCTTTGCCTCTTTAAGAATGGCGTACATCAGGTATTCGACGGATGTGTCCTTGAAGCCGCCCTTCTTGCCCTTGCAGAGGGGCGTCCGGATGGCGAGGGTGATGACGACATCGTCGGGGTTCTTGGAAGTTCTGATTGTTTGACAATAAGTTTCTAAACGAAATTTCCCAAGCATCCCGCCATCGTAAAGAGCAGAACTCATCATCGCAATAGGGGGGGAAGGCGGGAAAAGGCACAGGGAAAACAGCACAGGATATATAAGACTGGGAACTTACACGTGCGCGAGGGATGAACCCGGAGTGATATGCTTCAAGATAGAGGCAACCCGTTCGACAGCCATCTTTCTCTTCTCGCAGTCGGCGAATGTGCTTTACTAGGCTATCGCGAATGCAGTACTAGGAGAGACACACAGGAAGGATAGAGAGAGGAACAAAATAGGACAGACTCGAGCAAAAGCCGCGAGAAAGCATGGCCGAAAGAATTGAAAGCTGAAGCTGGGGACTGGATACTGGTTAAATACGGAAGGTAACGTTATTAGTACAGTGGGTATGTAGAGTTACTACTAACCGGTAAATGGAGGTCAGCAATAGCCTACATAGGGACAATGCAGGCGCTGGACCCCAGATTCTCACCCCACTGCGCCCGCCGCGGCTCGAGGTAGCAGAGCCCTCTTCCTATTTTGCCGAGGCATCACGCTCCAACAACGGCCGATGTTTCGGCAGATCAGCAGGCTGTTCCCCACTATTGCGGACTCACTAAATAACGGCTTAGATAATGAGGGTAGAGCTAAGCATTGAAATCCGGGGTCCTGTCCGTTCAAGGCCGTGCAGTGACGATATCCCCAGCGTACTTCAACCAAGTTCTCTGATTTTCCCATCCTACACTCGGATGTGTCCGCGGTCGTTTTGTTAGCAGCCTTTGAGGATAACCAAAACTTCAGCCCTTTTCCGGCTTCTTCTTAAGCTGCAGCTTGAAGATGTTAGAAGAGTAACTAAACAGCAGCTGTAAATCTAAGTCCGACCTCCAAGGAGCATTTTGACAGTACTGGTAACATAAAGACTTGAGCCACTGTCACCGTCACTGCTTGTTTCCCATCTCATTGACCTCATGTTGTTCGAAAGGATGAAGCTCAAATCAGATGTTCTAGGTATTTATCTCACAACGCCGAGCTCTAACCCGAGCTACGGTATTCCGACTTTTGGCAGTATATTTGCGTCCCAGCCACGAGACCGGGCATTCTGGGCAGACCATCATCCGAAACGCGTGCGAATTCTAAGATATCATTCCATAAGTCTATGTGATGCATTTGTCTAGACATTCCGTGTCGTCATGTTCTTCCTATCCAGATTCCAGTGATCCTGTATTCTAGCACCCGATGGTTCAGGTACCATAGCCCCTCTAGGCGCCGCCGAAGAATGTCTTCTGTACCCGTACAAGCTACCGTAAAGTAACTGGGCTCCGATGCCTCTTTGTGGCAAGTTGGCGGTCGGCCCTCACGCTCGCAACAATCGATCAGGCATTGCTTTGTGGCAATTCATGATCGCCTGCCAACGCCTTAGCCAGTGGTCTCAGCAACTCCTCGAACTTCCGTGTATTCAGGAGGACGGGCCACCAGCCGTACATAACGGTAAAGGCAGGCACCGTAGCAACTGTCGTCACACTAATGCAACCATTCCTTCAAGACAATACCGACAACCACAGCCACAACAAAAGAGACCGGGCTTAACTGGGCAGCAGCAGCGGAAGACTGGGGGTCCACGCCAGTCGCCGACCCTCCCAGGTACCAGGACCCGATATCCGTCAGCTGTCCGTCGTTGCTCAGCATCACGGCGTTGGGCCCGACGTTGCTAGCCTCGGAACGGAAAGAGCCGAAATAGCTGTACCGGCCGACGCTGTCCATGCGGTCGAAGTACTCGGAAGACATGTTAAAGAACTCTTGAGTCGTGGGCAGGTCCTGGTTATCGAAGTTATACTCGGTGATCCACTGCGTGATGTTGGGAAAGCTATCTCAAGGTCAGCATAGAATAACAGCATGGTCTCTCGTCGAGAGGAGGGAATGTCTTTCTTTCTGGTTGATGATTCTAGGTCCCAGTGCACTTACGCGGCGGAATAGGAACCCATATGACTCGCCAATCCCTCGAAATTCCCGTACCAGTGGATATTCACGAAGTCGTACGTGCAGTTTCTCTCCTCACCGCCGGAACTCACAAGCTCCGAGCAGTTCCCCAGAAACTGTTGCAACCAGGGAATCCCTCCCCAGCCGCCCGTGCAAGCCGGCAAGCCCAGCTTCACACCCCGCTCCGCCAGTGGCTCGATGTTGCGGATCCAGACCCGCGCCGCCGTCGTGGGATCCACGGCGCTGCCGCCGGACTGGCCCTGGGGGCCGTCGGGCTCGTTGAACGCAAGCACGTGGCGGATGTTGCGCCCGGCGTCGATCTGGGCCTCGACGGACTCGCGGAACGACGCGTCGTCCTCGTCTTCGGGGGCGCCCCAGAGCATCGGGACGAACTCGAAGTCCTCCTGCGGCAGGCCCGCGAACTCCGCTGACGGCTCCCACTCGTAGTTGTAGTACCACGTCAGCGGGGAGCCCGGCTGTGAAGTCCATACCGCGGCGTCCTCGGGCCACCGCGGGTCTGGCACGAAGACTAAGCCGCGCTTCGGGGAGCTGGTCTGCGCGCATGCGAGCGGGATGGCCGCTGCGAGGACGGCAGATGAGAGACGCATCGCGGGAAAGCGAATGGCTATGAGCGCATACAGAGGGGATCGGTCGTGGGAGAATGGCTGTCTATTATCTTGGTGCTATTCAATTACCGAGGCTGCATTACCATTATTAGGGCCCTTGAGAGTAAAACGATAGCGATAAACGAACGACTGAATGGCTTAAGAACAACGAGCAAAATCTGCGATACTCATTAGACGAACAGCATACAGGAGCAGCTGGAGAATGGTGAGAGAGGGTCCCGGTCCTCCAGGAAATGCAATTACACCCGCGCATCTGCGCTCGTATTCCTTTTATACATTTCCAGATTTATCTGCAGCTCTGGGCAGCTGAAAAGGCTTGCGGCGCTGCCAGAGAACCGGAGTCCCGCCCGATACTACACACGGATGCACTATTGGCATTTAACACACGAAACTAGAAAGCTGAACAGGTTCCAGGCCCGGTTCCGCTCTACTAAAATGCGCCGCCGAGGGACGCCACGGAAGGATGTGATAGGCACGATTATCACCGCGCACAATGACAGGGGGGCCTGAGCCCACATCTACTCCTCCCAATACAGTTCTCAGGGGTATTTTCTGTTAGTTGCCTTGACAAGGCCACTACCTGCCATCAAAGAGTATGAATGATTGGACGTTAATATCATTTTGCCAATGCTTACCGCTTTTGCCAGATTTTGGACGGGATTGATAATGTCATACCCTCTACAACTTATATGGGCATTTACTTCGTAACTTTTCATGGCAAATGGTGGGCCTTTAGGCAACTAACAGAAAATACCCCTGAGAACCGTATTCACATACAACCATGATACGCGCGCAACCCGACCAGAATCAATGTCCGCCAAAGCTTTTTCAGTACTATTGTCTCCTCTGAAGAAGCGTTTCCTTGTTGGGACTACTCGGAGCCTGGAGGTGGGAAGGGCACGAAAGTATGTTTTTCCTTTGAGCGTCGTTACTTACTTCTGCTTATCGGAGCTTTTCGTAAACCCGATAATACCGACCAAGTGACGTGATAGTATCTGGCGAAGTGCGGCAAAGATGATTCCGCTCCGGGAAGCTCCTTGCGCCCGAAAGCCACTTTTTAAACCGAGGACGTTTCTGGGCCACGAACAATGCGGCCCGTCCATGGCCGTCGACGACCTGCTCGAGTTCAGGCCGAGGAGTTGACTATAGGTATGTCGGGAAGCAGTGGCGCAGGATCCCTAGACGCGAATCCATCGCGGCGTGTAACAGGGTCTCATAGGCAAACCTGGACCGAATTGCTCCGTCATAGTCTAAATGTCACTCATATGGATACCTCCCAGGGCCACAACCCTAGCTTAACACTTAACGTTTAACTAATGCGTCGCCTCCGCATTCCTTTTCCATTTCTCGCCTTACAAGCGGGAAGAAAAGAAACATGATAAATGCAAATAGTGAGTCCACAATACCCCAGCCTCTCTTCGGCGACGACGCGATCGCGTTGGCCCAGAGCACTTGCGGACCAAGTCGCTTATCCATGACGGCGAAATCGTTGCTGGACGCCGCTGCCACAATCTCGGGCGCGATCTTGTACGCGTACGGGAAGTCTTTCTCCAGGGCGGCAAGGTCGCCACTGGTCTGCTCGATGCGCTTGGTGAGCTCCGGCTTGTTCTTCTGCTCCTCGAGGAATGTGGGCATGATGTAGTTATGCGCGAAGATGCACTGTACGATATACGTCGACCTGGGCCCCGAGTAACGCATGGCTTCGAGACGCAGAGTGTCTGCCAGGGCGCGTTGGGCAGCTTTGGCGGCTTCTAGTGGGTTAACATGCATGCGCACACCGCTGTACTATATGCCTTCGTAGTCAGAAGGGGGCTCCGGCCAAGTTACCTGAGTATGCAAGATAGCCCGGCACGGGAACGAGCGATGCGGAGCTGTTGACGAAGAGGATCTTACGGAGCCGTGGACTGGGTGGAGTCTCCGCATTCTCGTCGTCCTTTGTCCATCGCTTGAGCACCGCCTGGGCCGGATATAGGCTCGAGTAGTAGTTATTGTTCATGCAGCGCTCGAATACCTGGGGTTCGAGGTCAAGAAGAAACCACAGTTCAGTTGAACTGCCGCCAGCGACGCAGTAAAGGATGTCGGGCATCTCAGGTCGAGAATCAAGGAGCGAATGGGCCTGTCTGATTGGTCAGCTGGGAACTGGCAATGAAGATGAGTGGAGCAGGGGCTACAGGCATTGGAGGCGATGCCCATATCACTTGCTACGGGGTTGATCACTTGGCTTTCGTCTTGCCTAGCGGCAAGTGTCTCGGTTTTGGCTTCATCAAGCAGCTCCTGCTTACGACCGAAGATTGTGATATTGGCGCCTTGCTTTAGTCAGCATACATATACTCTCTAGTTTAGCCTTTTTCGAACAACACACATCTTGAGCTGCCATCTCCTTGGACATTTCTCTCCCCAACCCTCGCGAACCACCAACACAACGAAAACGGTCAACATGAGTTAGCATGCCCGGTTAGAAATTTAGAGTTCTTCGTGACATTCATACCTTTCCACGGAGATCCGCCGCGCTCGCCATGTGTGTGATTCCCTCTAGGGTTGGGACCGCTGATGGTTATTGAAAAGATACCAAGGGTAAGGTAGGAAGAGAGTCGTCTTGTTCTGTAGGGATTTTGAGGGGGAGAGGGGAGCGCAACACCAAGCAATATGCATTCATGCAAGTACACCCCCTGCTTAATGCCAATAGCTAAGCACGGTGCGGGCAGAACGACAGAATACGGTTCTCAAATGCACCTATCAGGGATTCTATTAATATGAATAGCTGTACTAGCTGAGGGGGCTGATTTTACGGCATAAGTAAATACGTAGGCAGGCTTGGCAGGTAACTCTCTGACTGTGCTGTACAACACAAATTACAGTATGAGCTGGGTTGCATATTGTACTGGGTACCTGGGTAAGTGAAAGGACCCCTTAAATAGACTGTTAAAGCTTTATAGGGAATAATTGTCGGCAGCCACCGATATATTTGTTAGGATGTTGATAGGGCTTCAAGCGCTTTGAATACGTGGTCCTTGGATTGCAGGAACAAATGGTCCAGGCTATATCCGCCAAGAGAAACCCCTTTGTGACTAGTCCCAGGCCATCCCCATCAAGTTGCACCGCATCCCAACATGCATTGCAACGACTTGCCCACAATAATCACAAATATACGATTTTACTGATTTTATACGAGAAGTAATGGCGCGTTAGGAGGATGGAACATAAAGGGGATTCCACGTTATATGGGCTGATATATGGACCCACGGCTAGATCCGACAAGTCACGAAGGTAATAGACGTCAGGCTAGCACTGAGGAAACTGTTCCTAATAAAATCCCCTCGGATATTAAAACGAATTGTAACATCATGGTGGATCTTGTCTTTTAAGTCTATCTTATAACTGAAATTAGCCCTATGTTACGTGTATATAAAGGAGAGTCTTGCGAAGAGAAGACCTTGTACAGCTGTCCGCTGCCACCGAACCGAATTCAGGAGGGAAGCCGTTAAAACCACCAAATTGCGAAGTACAGTGGCAGGGCAGTCTGGTCCCGCCGTCTGCCCCGGCTCCTTTCACTCGATAGATGATAACTTCTGGATTCACCTGGGCGGGCAGTCACAGCCAGCGCAACCTGCCTCAACGCAGTAGTAGAAATAGTTCGGGGGGTTCGGGAACGCCGCCTACAGGATCCAATGTTAATTACGCCATCCTATTGAGTCTATGGAGACGTTCTTTCAAAGGACGGTCGTCAGGACAACATACCATGTTTTGGATCACACAGTTGCATTCAGCACCTTCAGGGCACAGCTCGGGCTTATACTCGTTCATGCCGCATTCGGTCTGTCGCTTCATGAGCTTCACCTTACCTGCATCGGCAACAACTGGCTCCGGGAGGGCTGACACGGAGACGCCCAGGCTTAGGGTTACCAGTGCAGTGAAGAAAGTAGAAAGTTGCATTTTGATGCTGGCGGTGGCCTAGATATGGGAAGGCTTGCTGAGATACGGGTGAAAAAGGGAGTAATTGGTCTGGGAATCGAAGTGTACTGGACACTTGAAAATGTTGTCAGGGGATGGGTTCTACACTACGCCTTATACATTCACGATATTTTGATCCATGCTCAGCAGATATGATGTAGACAACGGATTTTGCCGTAAGAAGAGCTGTCTGCCCTGGCCGCCCAAAGACGATCGGGCTCAACTATAGCCAACAATGATCTGGTAGCTGACCATAAAGGCGGAGCTAAACTAGAAGAGCTGTCCCGTACATGTTTTGGCTACAATACTTTACGTCATTAGTTTGAATTCGTTTGACAGGGGCATTGATCAGCACCCGAGGGATCGCTGTGCCGCATAGCTGCGCCTCTCGCCGTCTTGGAGTTCTACGGTACCTGCCATTCGGAGCAACGATCTACCGAAGCCAACATATCACGTAAACCCGGAGTCTCGGGCGGGATGTTGCCACACTAGGATCCACAGACAAATGACCCAGAGCTCAGCCTCCCTCGCTGGTGAGTCATTGCGACTTCGCGGCCTCCGAAGCGAGGTAATATAACGACGTGGGAAATGGTGATTTAGCGCATGTAGGGACGTCGAACGGACGCAGGTGCTATCTTGGCGGTATGGGCAACGCCGACAACACGAGTCTATGAGCCTGTAATGAAGCGACCCCGCGGACCGCCGGTAGTCAACTCCATTTCCTACTTTATGATTAGTATTACCCGAGATTCACCAAAAGGACCATCTCCCACTCGACTCAAAGAGTGGTATAAATTATGCAAGGAATGGTAATCGCCGAAGAGACCCGCCCAAATCAATATGAACCATGGACGACGAGTTGGCTTTGATACAACTTAGTTCTCGTAAGCTATAGGACCCAAGTTGATATGTTTGGAAGTCCTTTGCGACTGCACGACGCACACGGAACATGGGCCTGGCGAGCTCACTCTGCCCATTAGGCCATGGCTTTCGTGGCCATCTATTCCACTTAAACCCATCGTGGATGGACATAATAGAGCAGATGGCATATTAGTATGGAGATGTTCAGGTGCAATAGGACTGCTGCAGCAGAGCATTACATTGTTGGGAACACTCCGCATGTTTTTAAACAGGCAAGGCTCCTGCGCACGTTTATTCCAGTTGAGCACGACTTCGTCATCTGAACCTCCGACCTTATTATTTCCTTGTCTCTGAGGTTGGACTATGGCCTTCAGACATACACCCGCACTCCTGATTATGTGCCTGTGAGAAATCGAGCATATTCGCATCCGCGGCCCCTTTTCCCGGCTCGTCCCCGGCTCGTAAATATCGGGAGCGGGGCAGCGTAACTGCTAACCATGGAAGAATAACATTCTTTAGAGATATGAGACTTCGAATTAGTGGACCCACAGTAGTAGCGGCAGTGAGTTCTATTCATCTGGTGCTAGTTATTAGTCCACGACTCCACGCTCGGGGGGGTTTTGCCGGAGCACGCTTGGTGGAATGGAGCCCGGTAACTGAGAGGATCAGGAGAATACCCGGAACTAGAATGCAGATCACTCTCACGGTGACCGAATTCTATCTCCTGCCGAAGCGACGAATTAGCAACAGGCCATCTTGGGAGAGTCCGGTCTATTTCCACAACAGCTGCGGAAGGCAATTGAGATTTGAGGGAGGGGGTTGTTCTTCGGCGTCCTGTCTCCTTTGGGAAGTCCTTTGGCAACCGCCTAGAATGGAGAGCGGTCTGTCGAGCCAGCGTCGACACGTTCTTGACGCCCAGCTTATTCACACATTAGACACCTGTAGCTTGCTACGGGATCCCGAATGCCCTCTCTGCTTAGAATTGCCTTCCGAGCCTCGAGATCACTGAAGACACTTGAATATGGCTTAGTGGCCAAGAAAGATGGTTTTAGGGGTTGCCTACTACTCATATACTCATGGCGGAGGCCTCCTGCCTCTCACTTACGCAGAAC
Source organism: Monosporascus sp. CRB-9-2 (assembly GCA_004155915.1). Lineage (NCBI taxonomy): Eukaryota > Fungi > Ascomycota > Sordariomycetes > Xylariales > Monosporascus > Monosporascus sp. CRB-9-2. Next base: position 30,506 of record QJOA01000242.1, on the reverse strand, counting down.
TAATTCCATAACGAATACACTGTCTCCCACGGAATAAATGATGATGATTTATATACTAACAGCCAAGCACCCATGATATACGCGCTCGCACAAGCTGATTTCCCACAGGGCCTATACGAAAGCGAGAGCTGCGGCTTAGTCCATACCGGGGCTCCGGGGCTCCAAAGCTCGCATTATCCGCCCTACGCATCATGGCCGTAAGCCCTCGGACTCCATCTTCGGAATTTGATACGGCGCGTTGTCGACAAGGCTGGCGCTCTTGAACGTACCGTAGACCACTTCATTGCCCAGCTGAGCGCGGTCCCGTGGGTGTGACAGAAGCCTTGCTAGCTCATGGCATGATCCAGCCGCACAGGATGGAAATAGGGGTTCCCGCCACTAGGATCGTTGCCGCATCGGAAATGCTTCGCTCGAATGCGATGTGTGACGAGCGTGTCTAACTCCTCCTTAAGTGCTTGAGAAATACTCTGAGGCTAGACATGGGTACATCCTTTTGTGCACTGCCGGCGACAGGAACGCTCATGCCCCTTTATGCTTCCGCCCTTTGCAGGTCTTAGAGCAGGTCCGTCCACCACACTTCAGTTAACCAATGTATACCAGGAGTTACTTAAGTCTTTTTGATACCTAATTAGACTGATATATGACCAGTAGTGCTCCCACAGTATCTCGGTAGTCACCATGCTGGTTGGGCAATGAAGCAATGGTATGTCTTTGAGTCTTACCATTCAGTTCGCAAAAGGGGTAGTAGGTGATAGTCGCATCGCTCAGATCAACCCTGCATTCCCTCATGCACAAGATGACAGAGAATGCGCCCTCTGCCCTCATAACTCGTCGCAATGGATCCACAAATAGGACAGGAGCAATAGTAGTACGCATATAGATGATGTGTAGTGGCAATGAGTCACGAGAGTCACGTACTTAGCAAGGGATGCCTCGGATAGGGAGAGGGCACTACTGTGCTGTCGCACAATAAAATTCTGTTCCTAAGTAGAGCGTTATTATCAGTTCCCTTTTAGCTATACGGTTATTGACAGCCTGTAGATAAACTATGAGCTGGTTAAGTATACGAATGGTGATGTGCCTCCATAAGGAGATTCCACTTCCAAGGGTTTGCACACAATTCTGATAAGCAGGCTGTATTCCTTTAAGAGAGCCGATGCTATGCTTAATTCGTACTACACACAGTGGAAATAGTAATTATCACTTTCCGGATAAATACATACCGTGAAGGCTTAACGATACAATTTTAAGGTTTAGATTTTCGGCAAGGCTAAACACACCTGGTAAATTGGCCAAGTGACTAACCTGTTTTTAACTTCGATAGTGGCCCGTGCATCTCCTTCTCGCCTCAGCGCTGCAGGGCTGGCCGTTGCTGAGGGGTTCAAGGTTGTTCAACATGAGTGAAGGCTTCAACCGGTTAGACTGGCTGCCTGCTAGGCCCGGAAACTGGCCAGCTGCCAGCCATTTGATAATCGTTGATAATCCCTCTTTTCTAATAGGAAATTTTCGATATCCGAAATGCCAATAAGGGAAAATGAAGGAAGTCGCCGTCATTACCACAACACATATTGAATCATCAGGCAATACCACCACAACCACCGCATAAGATACATACACAAAGGTACGCCGCATTTCTTCCCGCCTTTCCACCAAAAGACATACCTACGTGACCTGTGCATATTATGTCAAAATATCTTCGATAAAAGCTTTACATACCGCTACTCAACATTCAAGGGGATCTTGACCCGAAGAAGAGAAAAGAGAAAGAAAGAGAATATTTTATTTTTCTTACTTGATTCATGCTAAGTTCCGGCTTGTATTATAGTAGCAGCAGCAGCCATTATTCCGCTTTCGAGCCGATCAGCTTTCGATCCGCCCGTCCACATCTCCAGCTACCTACTTCTTCTGCGCGAACCGCGACAAGTACCAACACTTCACACGCGAAAAAAAGTTCATCTACATACAACCTCATTTCTCCACCGAGAATCATTCGACTTTTAAGTATCTCGGATTGCTTTGGACGCCACTGTATATTTTCGTCAGTCAGCCCGTCATCTAACTGACAACAGTCATACATCACCATCACCATCATCTTCAGCATCATGCCTTCAAATCTACCTTCGAGCTTTGCCTCGGCAGCCGCTGGACAGAACACAAGCCGTGACGCGAGGGGTGGTACGAGATCTGATGGACGCGGAAATGCTAGCGGAGATTGGTAAGTCCATGTCTTTGCCCTTTGGTCGCCCTTTCTTTTCTTGAATGTGCAGAGGTAGATGCAGAAGTTGTATCATGTCAAATCTACCACGTCTCCCTCTATCTCGCCATTACCATCGACCCTCGCGCCTTGAAGACTGAATGTGTCCTCGCACCCCTCTTGTATGGAGGCCTGGGATGTCTCTTGGAGTCCGTGGAGCGCCTTCGCGCGCAATACAAAGCGCCTTGGCATGCGCGATTCGGTTCGAGACAGACTTGCGGTGGCTGATTGTTGATCTTCGCTTCTTATTCAACTTGCTCCTTCTGCTGATACTCTACTCTAAACTCTATGCAGGTCTAGACAGGGTCGATCCACTAATGGCACTCTCACTTTCCGCCGGACATCTACGACACCTTCGAGCCAGACGTCAAACCAGATGCAGGCTTCGACCGAGTCCATCCAGTCAGGCGTCTCGGATCCTGCTATTGTTTCAGCGATGCCCGTCGGTTCCACCAATGTTGAAAATGTTACGAGCCCTCCGAGATATTCAAGAGACCAGATATTGTCGATCTTCGCTACATCCGAGCAGTCCAGCTCTAATCAGCCGGATGTCTCGTCCCTCTTCCTCCCGGGCTGGAATCCCGGACATGCTAATGGCACTTCGGCGAGAGGTTGGGGGAAAAGCACCGATACGCATGTCGCTCCTCAAGAGCCGGATATTTGCTGGAATACTGCCGGATCTGTCAAGGCGGTCGGGCTGCAGGAGATGTCTTCCGAGGAGAAAGAGGTGGGCAAACTATTCCTCCCGGCACTGCGCACCTCCCAAAAGACAAGTGCAAGTGCGTGACCGTTCGAGCTGACCCTGGCATAGTTGTTCGAGTCCGATGTAAATTCGACCCTAAAGCCGCCTCTGCAGAACAAGGACGGAAATCATCAGGGAGGGGGAGTACTGAATGGCCGCAAGACGTCCGTCTCTCACGGCGGACCCAACAACTTCGGTTTGAACTCACCCTCGTCTGCCTCTAGACCGGGTACGAGACGACGTGAGACAACCGACACGAATCCATTTTCCGGCGGTGGTCTTCTGGTGTCACCCACCACGGCCGCCCGGCCTTCCCGCGACGATCCGTCCTACTGGCTTAACCGAAAGAACGTGGATCTGAAGGATTCGGAGCCCGACGACGATTCGAACCAACGCGATGCCGGACCCTCCAAATCTCTCCCCTTCGGCAACCTCATGCGAAACAACTCGACCACGGGCGTTACGGCGCTGGGCCCGTCTTCGCCCTGGCAGGCGCCGTCGCCGGGCGGTGCTTCCGGCATGGGCAGCTTTGGCAACTTCGCTCATCCGGGCTCTGCCATCGGCGAGAGGCGACCGGGACCTACGCGTGGTGAAAGTCGCCTGGCACATCTCATTCCAAAGGACGGTTCCGACAACAAGAAGGAAGAGAGTTCTGGTGTTGATCTCAGCCGTCCGTGGCGCTCCCGTCCGAGAACCGACACTGACCCGTTCGGCGATGAGAGTCACTCGGGGAGCGCCGCGCTCGGAGGTGCCCAAGACACGAGCCCGCCGCCCATGACGCACCAGGCCCTCCGCAACCAGGGTTTTGACACTCCCGTGAAAGGCTCCGCGGCGGATTTCGGTATGTCCGGTCTTAACCTCGGCAGCCATCCGGCTCATGACAACGAGCCCCTGAGCCCCTCCGAGACAAACCCGTTTCGAAGCCCACCCGGCGATCATGGCGAGCATGGTGACGGCGGCGACAAGTCTCACAGCTTCGGTGGCATCCCCGAGCATGTCTCCGGCTTCACAAACCTGCAGCGGGCTTTCGGCCACGCGGCCTTCGACGGCAGTGATCGTAGCCAGACCTCGAGCGTCGGCGCGAAGACCTATCCGCCGCTAGGTAATCTGACTGGCTGGCCTTCGTCCGGCACTCCCGATCGCGAGCGCGGCGGCGGTTTTCCGGGATTCGGCGGTTCGCTCTTCGGGTCCGTGGGCGATATCCAATCTCCAAGTCTCGGTAGTCTCAGCGGCGTCTTCGGTCCCGCCACCTCGACGGGTCTTGGCGGCTCTGGCTCCATCAGCCGCGGCAGCAAACTCGGTTCTCTCTTTCCCCCTGCTATGCAAGCCCAGATGCATGCTCATGATAACGACAGCAACATGAGCGATTCAATCCCTGACCTCCGCCAGAGCAACCCCCTCGGCGCTATCGGCCGAAACCCTCTTGTCGATCATGTCCGCGAGGCCGAGAGTCCCCTCCGCGGCGGCAGAGGTATCTTTGCCGACATGTTTAGCCCGCCGGAGCAGAGCCGGACGCCGGGTTCCTCCGAACCTCTGCACGGCGGTATCTCGTCCGCTCCCGGCCAGGCGTTTACGCCGACTACCAACGCTCCGTTCTCTGGCGGTCAACAGTCCGAGCCTCCGTCTGCCCAGGCACGCACGATGGTCATGCCCGATCGTATGAGATGGGTTTACCTCGATCCTCAGGGCAATCAGCAGGGTCCCTTCACCGGTCTCGAAATGAACGATTGGTACAAAGCGCAGTTCTTCACGCCTAACCTACGTGTCAAGAAGTTAGAGGATGCCGAATTCGAGCCGCTGGGCCAGCTGATCAGACGCATCGGCAACTCGCGTGAGCCGTTCTTGGTTCCCCAGATCGGCATTCCCCACGGGCCGCCCTCCCAGACTGGTCCGTTCTCCCCAAGCAGCGGCGGCGTGATCCAGCCGCCGCTGGTTGGTGCATTCCCCAGCTTTGGTAGGACGTTGACGGCGGAGGAGCAGAATAACCTCGAGAGGCGCAAGCAGGAGGAGCAGTTCCTGCTGGCCCGCCAGCGGGAGTACCTGGCGAGCCAGCAATCCTTGGCCCGGATGCAGGTGCAGGGCGTTCCTAATCTGCATCACCATTCCAGCGCCCACAGCTTGCACAGCCAGCCGAGTTTCGGCAGCATCACCTCGCCTATAACGATGCCCCCCCAGCCGCCTATCGGTGCGATCGGGTCGGGCGGGACCTTCTTCGACTCGCAGACCACGCCTGCCGCACCGGGCAACGCCGGACCTTCCCGTGAGTTGTTTCGTGACGAGGACCTCGCGCACCTGTCGGAACCCGAACGTCAGCTGCTGGCTGGCCTACAGAACAAAGGGGGCCTGAGTGTCAATGCGCCCCAGCAGCAACAGCAGCCGATCGGCATGCCTCCGGCAGAGGGCAGCCTACGAGGACAGCTTCCCGGAACCGGGGACCTGATTGAAGACGAACAAGGCTTTCGGGGGCGACTGCAGGAATTCGAGCAATTGAGAGCGCAGCGCGACGCCCAAATGGCGGAGCATCAGCCTACGAACGCCCAACAGAAGACGGTCGAGCGAAGCCCGTCTCCTCCTAGTCCCACCGCGCGACCGACCGAACCGCAACGCAGTGCCGACGAGCCGGCAGAGCATGACAGCGACCACCGTCGTGCCGCAGCCCAGGAGTCTGCTCACAAGCAATACCAGCAGGCGGCGGCGGCGGCGGCGGCGGCTGCCAGGTTGAGCGGGCTCCCGATGCCTTTCCCCCCGCCTCAGTCGGCCACGCCTCTCCCCGCTCCCGCTCCTCAGCGTCTCAAGTCCAACCTTCCCGAGCAGTATGCGACAAGCTCTCGTTCTGACACCCCCGACGTGACGCCCTCGTCTGCCACGGTGCAGCCCCCGCCGCTGGCTCCTTGGGCCAAGGACGCCGCTTCCGAGTCGCACCACAAGGGACCCAGCCTGAAGGAGATCCAAGCCGCCGAAGCCGCCAAGGCTGCCAAGGCCGAGGAGGCCGCTGCCCTCGCACGTCGCGCGATGCTCGAGCAGGAGGCTGCTCGTGAACGGGAGAAGGCGGCCGCTATCGCTTCGGGTCTCCCGACTACGAGCACCTGGGGAACCGCATCTCCGGCTAACGTCGGTCCGCCGACCAGCCCGTGGGCTAAGCCTGCAGCCGTCAAGGGCCCAGCACCCGGAGCGAGCGCGACCGCCCAGGCTTCGGACAAGAAGAAGACGCTCGCCGAGATCCAACGTGAAGAGGAGGCTCGAAAACAGAGAGCCAAGGAAACCGCGGTGCAGACCGGCGTGGCGTCTGCGGCTGGCAAGCGCTATGCCGATCTAGCCAGCAAGCCCAACGCTACTCCCGTACCCAGCCAGCCACCTGGTGGCAGTGCTGCTGCTTCGCCCGGTGCGGGCTGGGCTACGGTGGGAGCCGGCGGAAAGGTGAAAATTCCCACGGGCCCCGCCCAGGGCCGCACGACCAGCACCCCGAACATTAAGGCGGCCGTCACCGCTGCCAACACCGTCGCGGCTGCTCCCGCCAAGCCTGCGACCAAGCCGGCAAGCTCGTCGGCGGGCAACGCCAAGTCCGAAGCCATGGAGGAGTTCAACAAGTGGCTTTACAACCAGCTGAGCCGGGGAATCACTGGTGTTACGGACAGTAAGTATTCTACCCCCTTGCGACGTCTGAGGTCAGGTAACTAATCATACTACTTGACAGTTAGCACGTTTGCCTCGACTCTAATGGCGTTCCCCGCCCAGGCGGATATTATTGCCGATGCTGTGTACGCCAACTCGAAGACCATGGACGGGCGCCACTTTGCACAGGAGTTCATCCGACGTAAAAAGCTCGCGGAGAAGGGCGTGGTCGAAAGGTCTAGTGCGCCCGCCAGCAGCCCGTTGGGAGACAGCCAGTCGACCAGCACCGGCGGCTGGAACGAGGTGGCCAAGAAGAGTAACCACAAGGAATCCAGCCCCAGCGATGCTAGTATCATGCAGGGCGCCGGCTTCAAGGTGGTTCCCGGTCGCAAGAAAGGGAAGAAATGAGAGTATTGTAGTGGATGTGATCTGAGAGCAGGCCACTCATCTACCACGGCCGGGGCTGTGGTTTAAACGCGGATAGTAGCGTGATGACCAGCGATGTCTCTCTGTCTGATTATGAGGCTCAGCCATGTACGCTACTTGCTAGATAGCTATCTATCTGTTAAGCGTGTTTGCGTACGCTCTTTGTTGTAACGAGTAGACTAACTTTAGGTGGCATTCAGTTATGTTGCCTGTGTTATATGGAAAATAGAGCCGATGGTTGCGGCAACCATATGTATGCCTTCTAGTCGGCTGTTTTGTGTGTTGAGACCTGAGAACCCTCCTATCCGGCAAGTGGCATTATTCTTCGTTCGTGCATAACTTTATGCAAGGATCCATACAGTCGCCGCCCATAGACGCACAGACCATCGCCTGCTCTTAAACTTGTCTCTCCCCCTCCCCCGCGTACGTCACAGTGAGCATTGGGAAATTTATTCACAAACTGATTAGAAGATAAACGAGGGGAACCATGGAGCGATAAACATACCTTCGAGAATGAATTGCCAGCTATTCTTTCGGTAAATGTCGTGGTAATATCTGGTACCTGATGAATATTAGGTAATTTTACAGACTTCATCCGAACGCTGCTGCTGCTTGTTTCCGAAAATCAGAGGGAACTCGAAATAGCAGCACGGTGTTCTAGTGTCAAAAGCCCGATATGGTCAGCCGAGACTCAGCGGCAAAACCGGCCTCCACCGGATGGCCGACCGAGCTTCAGGATATCGACACGGCACTCAACGAGACGCCATTCATGGACGTGTTTAAAGATGATTTAACGAACAACATAGTCACTAAATTCGTGAGGGATGTTGTTGTGCAGAACCAACAAGGGCACGACGAAACAGGGGATGGCAAATCTCTGAATACCGGCGATAGGGAGTTCAGAAGACAGGCAATTCGGCTGGGCCTTGCTTCCCTCGACGCATTCCTGCAGGCGAACGTTACGGGCCCCGTGCTCGAGGGCACAGATACAAGCGATGCCGTCTTCGCTTCCGCTTACCAGAAGGCGATTCGCTGCATTGAGGAGCCAGGTGCAAACGGTGTCCCCGGCCTGAAGCGCCCTATAGAGAGTTTTAGGAAACTCTGTGTGAGGTCGCTCGACACGGATGGCGTCTCTGTGTATCCTTACATACCCCAGATTGAGCTCTTCGGATTTGCGCGCTTCATATTCACCTCTGGGAACATACTGCCTGTCGACCCGCCGGAAGCCTGGGAGGCCGACTCGGACGACACGCTAGCCGGAGACCTCTCTTGGATACGGTTCCGGGTTCACTTCTGGCATTACAAACTGCTTACCCAGCCTTCCTTGGGCCCGGGCTCGCTGTTCACGAAGAGCGGGCGCTGGACGGATGTCGCGACGCTTCAGGAGACTATCCAGAAGAGTCTGGACGACGCCGAAGCCTCCGTGACTAGGGTGGTGGAAAACGAGGAGGGCGCCGAAACGCCCGCGTGGTCACATGAGCACCGGATACAATTTTATCTGGAGAAGGCAAACGCCCATCTCATGCTAGGGAACGACAAGGCGGCGAGACGGGCTCTCCAGTCGGCGACGGAAAACAGTGGTTTCGTCTATGCACTTTCCGGTGCTCTCGGAAAGCGCACGCGGTTTCAGGAGAAGGATATCAGTCAGCTCGTCGTTCTGGCGAAGAGTCTACAGATAACTGTTACGGATGCGTCTGAACAAAAGTCATCCGAATCTGCGCCCAGTGCTCTTCCCCTGAACGATGACACACTATTGGAGAAAATCGACTTCAAGAACGAGAATGGAGTAGCTGAGGGGAGATCTGAGCTCCCGGTGCAGCTGCGGGACATCGTTCCAGATAAGCAACCGAAACTTAAGCCAGAAGACCAGATCATCCTGCTTACCGAGGCTACTCTCAAAGATACCTTCTCGCCTTCCGACGCCCTCACGTCCGAAGAAATCCTACCCTTCGCAGTGCGAGTGATCGACGACAAGGCATCAAATTGGCAGATTTATACTCAGGCTCTATTAGTCAGGTCGCGGATCGAATTGAACCGGAGCAGAACGCTTGAACGCGCCGTCTTGCAGATGCAAGCCGTGGTGGATCAAGTTATTGTTGACACACAGACACCTGCACTTGCAACCGCCAGCAAAGATGCTGAAAATTGCAACGGTTCAAATACAGAATCGGAAGTCCCCTTGATCGAGCTAACGACAACCAACAGCCGACCCACCGGCTCCGTGACACCGAAGAAACCAACCTCTTTCCTACCAGCTCCTACACCTAGTGAGTCAGCATCCGCACAGGAGCGGTTACGATATGTCAATGCTCTCGCCTCGCCACCACGGTGGCACTTGGAGTCCGAGCTCGCCTACGCCTGGGCTTCCGTCGGATCGCTCGTCTCGGCTACCGAGATCTTTAAGCGCCTACGGCTCTGGGCCGAGGTAGCGCTCTGCCTAGCAAGTAACGCAAATTCGGACGACGATCGAGATGGGCGCGGTAGCGGAGGCGAGGAGAAAGCCCGCGCTATTGTGCGGTGGCGGCTCTTTCACCACACTGGCAGCAGGCCCGACTCAAAAGACGACGAAGATGACCTCGATGATGCGGACGTTGACATTTCGACGCTCAAGGTGTCCGACTTCCGGGGCCCGGAACGCTCACCTGCTCCCCCGAACGCGCCCCGGCTCTTCTGCATATTGGGCGATCTCGAGAACGACCCCGCGCACTATGAGCGCGCCTGGGAGATCTCCAACCGGCGCTTTGCGCGGGCGCAGAGGTCTCTTGGAGAGCTGTACCTCCGCAACCAGGAGTGGACGAAGGCGCGCGATGCTTACGCTGCGGCCGTCGCCGTCAACAGACTCAGCCCCGAGATGTGGAGCCGGCTCGGCGACATCGAGCTCCGGCTCGGCCACTTCCCCGACGCGGCCGAGGCCTTCCAGAGGACCATTTCGACCGCGGGGAGCGGCGGCGAGGGTGGGGAGGACGCCCGGACCTGGAGCAACCTCGGCAGCGCCCTGCTGAGCTGGTACCGCGAGGCGGCGGCCGAGAACAAAGCCAGCAGGGAGAGGCGTCTGAAAGAGGAGAGCGGAGACGACGTCGACGGCAGTCACGCCAACACTTCCGGAAGAGCTACCGACGGCAAGGAAGAAGAGATAATGCCCAGCACGGCACCCGCGGCCCGTCTCAGCAAGCAGCCCCACAAACTCCTCAACGACGCCCTCGAGGCCTTCAAGCGCGGCGCCACCATCGCCAACTCCAACTGGCGCATATGGGACAACGTCGTGACGCTGGCGGCGAGCCTGAGCCCAAGCCCTGGCTTCGATGACGTCATCCTCGGCACGCGGAACGTGCTCCGCATCCGCAAGACCGAGGACGCGCTCGACGTCGACATACTCACGCTCCTCGTCAGGGAGATGACCGGGAGGGCGGCCGGATCCGGAGACGGAGCAGGGGCTGTGTACGAGCCGCCCAGGGCCAGCCTCGAACGCAAGGTCATTGACCTGTTCGAGAACGACGTTGTCCCGCTGCTCACGGCCACCTCCGAACCGTGGTCCCTCGTCTCCCGACTCCGCGCCTGGCGCCGCGACTGGGCCGGCGCCCTCGAAGCCGCCGAGAAGGGGTGGAGGGCCGCGGTCGGCGGATCCGGCGCGCGCGTCAGCGGCGGCGGCGGGTCATCCTCTCTCGCTCCGACCACCGTGGCCTCATCCTCATCCGGCACAGCAGCAGCAGCAGACTGGCTCCAGGACGCCGGAGCCTGGGACGCCGTGGTGCAGCGCACGAGCGAGCTGGTCGCCGCGTATGAGAACTACGGCGACGAGGTCGAGAGCGTCGGGAGCAGATGGAAGGGGAAGGCGCGGATGTCGGTCCGCAGCGTTCTGGGCAAGGGGCGCGAGAGCTGGGAGGGGAGCGATGGGTGGAAGGTGTTGGAGGGGCTCTTGGAGGAGCTGAAGGGGTGAAGTGGTGTGATGTGATGTGATGAGTATGAACTGGGGGGCTGGGTGGAAGGAGGTTGAGGGAACAGCTTCCTGTGCAAGATATGGATTGTCTGATAGCGAGGGGTGGTGGAAGCGGACGGAGGAAGGATACAGAGACCTGGACTCCGTAGGCGACTACATACATACCCAGCGGTCTTCGCTACCTCCCTCCCACAGCTCGCTAGCTGTGCGCAGCTCAGAGATAAGACTTACTCAGAGCACTGACAAGGGGATAGTTGTGGGTTTTACATGGAAAAGGGGCGTCGTTATATGTAGAGACGGCCTGGTGGGTAAAAAGGGTAAATAGGCATTTGCGGTAGATAGAGAACGCATGCTACCATATATCTGCTATGGATTCGTTGATCGTCTAGGTAAGGATTCAATGTTTGGGGCTTAATGGTAAGTTCCCGTGAGTCAGCTCGTATGTCTGTCTATCATGGCTACTTGCGTCGGGATACGTTGGGCATGGGTAGTTGTTGCAAGTGCAGGCCTAGACCCCTTACCCAGGCTCAAGTTGGGCCTGTATTGGTGTCGGTGAGCCTGGAGTTATGGGATGTTGCACGTCGCGAATTGGAAGGAAGATGTAACGTCTACTCAGGGGCTAGAACAAGTCCATGTCCGGGCTTGCTTTACCCAGGGTGTGGCTTGGGGCTGTTTAACGGGACATCGTAGTAAGGCATCATCAAGTACTGGAAATAGAGGAACCAGTACGTATAGCTAAGTGTAAGGAGATAAGAAGGCTAAATGGTTCGTGGTGTCGAGTTCGACCGTTACGAATGAGGTTCTAGCATGTCACTGTATTGGGGGTAGCACTTCAGCTCAGATTCAAGAGCGAAGTTTCAATTCATCGAGCTCATTATAGAGGGGGCCAAGGCCACATGGAATACAATAACTCCAAAGATAGGCTTCCTTTCCTTGACGGATTGTCGGTTTGTTCTGTTACCGTCCTTGTTCCCCTGCTGTCCGAAACTAGTTAAAGCGGTTTTACTGTATGATTCCTTCGTTGTGCAGTCTATATTCAGATATTCAATGTTATTTGGAGCTTGCGCTTTTACCAAATCTGCCCATGACGTCTGAATAGAGGCCCTAAATCTTTATTTTATCCCTTGACAGTGTCTCCCAAGGTAGTTTCCATCGACGTATACAATGATCAGCTTGCTGGGGAATAACTCCTGAAAGATATGTGGAGTGATGATTCAAGTGGAAAAAGAGACGGCATATACGGGCTTAGCAAGATGGAGGATCTGCTGCATAGGGTCTAGTCAGTCAGTTTGTCAGTATATCGTCGAACTGAACTAGCGACTGGAAATTTTGGTACCCTCTAATAAACAAGTTGGATTCAGACAGACATTCAGGTCCAAATGGTGAGCTGGGGTCTGGCGGGTGATTTGTGTCGAGCTAGTCGAGCTTTGCCACCTGGCACGTTTGTTGTGAGCGTTGACTTCCACAACGACGCGTGTCTGCTTACGGTCTTCTTCGTAGGATGATAAACAAGACATTGTGCTTCATTTGCTAGGGAAATGGGCTAGAACGATGTCAATGGAACGAGTTCTACATGCTGATTTTCGCGTTGAGACGGAATCATGAAGTTAACCTCCTCTTATTTCGTTTCGCGGAGCACTTTCTCTTTAATATCAGCACATACTAGAATAGATGTAAGAACAGCGCGAAAAATAGGGGCTAGAAAGGGGTAAGACGACTCACAACTGTAGGTAGGTATACTTGCAGTTACCAGGTGCTCTAAGCTGGCCACTTGGGATGGCGTTTAACTAGGTTCAATTCCATCTCCGAAGGCAAGGATTTCCGATATATGCTGGCTAGGAATAGTCCCCATCTCTGTTAGGCTCTGCGCATGCGCCTCAGAGTCTACATTATTATTTTAAGATGTCCCTGCAATGTCTTAGCTGTTGTTGTTGTACGGAACGAAGCTGTTAAATGAGTTAGCGGTTATCTAATTACAAGAACAGTCACAAACTGTTGTGCTCTGGAAGTTGCGATGGGTGTCACAGGGAATAAGGGTTACGATATTTGACCTAGCAGTTACATTCAATAATGGAGCCGGACCTTAACTAGTCTGAATGGTTTCGGACATCTTCCCGATACACCCACCCCTCGTCTCTATAGGCGTTCTTCTCTATCACTATGATACATTGCCTTGGCTTTGTCCTATTCACTTCTGCCCAGATCAACGGTCATTCCTTGCCAGACAGCCTCATGTAGGCCCCGAAGCCTGTAGTTCCAGTGTAGGTACATACGCCTAACCAGCAAACCAGATCCACTTATATAACTGCTTAAATACGTTGGAAGAGTGTTGCTGAAAGATACGGGCAGAGAATCCAGGGTCTACGAGGTAATCAATCCTAGCGAATGCATGAGAGGCACTGATAGCACCCCCAACCCTTTCAGATGCACTAGAATATTCACCGGCATCCATTTGTAGTCTGCGTTAAGCGTCAAGTCGGCCGTCTACGCTTCCTAGATACCTCGGCAGTCGTTTGTATTACCTTACTATTAGCTAACGTACATGCTTCCTTATCGTAAGATCTCCCTCTCCTTTCGAGAACGAGTTGTGCGGTCCGCAACGGGCCACCTTCGACTCTCCTTTGTGTCATCTAATAATGACAATGTCTACGCATAGTAGCGTAGGTTCGCAGTTCCTCTCCGTTCGCCGGACGGACCCCCTATTCCAGCGCCCCAGATATGCATAAGACAGATGAAGTTAAAATGGTGGTCTTGAAAGGTTCAAACCATTTGAGATGAAAGAAATGACACAGAAGAGGGTATAATGCTAAGTTGATATCCCGATCCGATAGACAACCGACCAGAAAACCAATTCCGCTCCCCAGTACATTCTGCCCGCGATGTATCTCCCGGCCGGACCCCACCCCATTCCAGCGCCATTGAAGTTACATGAATCCTCTTCAGTAAAACCAGAGACCGATGCAATACTGACCTCTATCCTAGAAGTGAAGGCTACACCGTTCGCCAGCCACCTGCCAACCCACCGGCCAACCATTCATATGCCCCGATGCGCGGAGCCCCCAAAGATTAAAGAGTAAATAGAAATAGTTTGAATGGAATGGGAAAGAGTACCAGGCGTGCCGCTTTGAAGCAAGCCGAACAGTACTGGAAAGCAGAGACGATAGGGTGCCGACGAAGTAACTGTCAGGAACTGAGACGCCAACATACCAAACCAATAGCCTGGGAGAAGAGCTTGCAAGGTGCCAGCGAGAAGTCTAATAACGCGCGTGGTGTAAAATCGAGTAGACGGAAGCAGTCGAGAGAGGAAAGAGACCCAGGTGCCTACACATAGGGAGAAGGCGGGCGAAAAGCAACCAAGTGTACCATGTGATTCATCTCATCTGGCAGCCTCGGTGAGAGACAAGGTTTTGACAGGTCGTTGGGCGATAGCACGAGCTCGGGCGCTTGCATGTGCAGGCATTTATACCCCACATAGGCTCCGCGGGTCAGAGTCCCCTTCGCGAGTACATCGGAGTAGTAGCGTCAACTGTTGCAGGGCACCGACTAGCGCAATCGTATGACAGGCTCGGACCCATAATGGCTATGCAGATGCAGAGTCGATCATGCTCATTCACCCGTGCCCAGATAAAACGGACGATGTCGAAACAACGCCTACCCGCCTAGGCAGCATCGTTGTAGTATAGATGTCATCGCCTCCGCCCTAGTCATAAGTCTTAATGTATGCAGGCCGAGTGTGGGGTGCGTCGATGCCACTGAAGGAATTGCTCCGATGGCAAGGCCTCCAAACAAGATGACTGCCGAAATGATCCGCATTATACCGAGTCATGAAGGCAAAGATACGGGTCTTGTCATGCAACGGCTGCGGCGCGCAGCCGACAGACATGCATGCGCCTGCAGGCCATGTGCATGCAAGCACAGGGACCTGTCCGACTTTGACTGACAGGGACGAGCATGACCAATAACAACCGTCAGGATGCCCTGTAGGCTAGTCTATCTGGTCGATCATTCCGAGCAGTGCGCGTTGACATGAAGTTGGAATAGCCATGGGATGAACAGCCACAGGACCAGAAAGGGTTGACACGGTGCTAGGGCTTGGCAAGAGCAGCGACGGCAGGGGAGGTGGTAGTCAGTCGGGCGAATTGGAGAAATAAAAGATAAGGTGAGTCAGAGACGGAAAGGCAACAGGGGCGGGGAGGTTGGGTAGGCCGAAGGCGATGATGGGTAGGGTAGGGTCAGGCGGTCGTCGTTATTGCTCGATGGTCATTAAGTCGTAACAGGCGGGTAAATCCAGAAAAGGGGGGTGTATACCGCTTCAAGCAAGATGGAGTCCTAGCAAGAAGCGTGATTGGTTTGCGCCACAACAGGTGACCGGACTCTAGCAGTCTGGGCGGAGCGGAGAGGGGGCTCAGCAAGGTTGCAACCCCCACACACCACACCCAGACTAACCCTGGAACTCTGTATAAGCCCCCCACAACCCTTCCTCAGCAACTTGACGACGCTTTCTCTCGAGTCTTTTGACCTTCTCATCGCTTGTTGTGACGGCGCCGAAGAAACCAGGTTTCCCTTCTTAGATGGACACCGGATATGTGCAGCGGTCCTGTATTTGTCCTTGAATCTCAGGAAACCCCCTGTTCCATATCTGTCAGGCACCCGAAGAGGCAGGTGTTGGTGTTTCAAAATATGTCGTCGAGTACTTGTCATATCATCTTTCGTCCGGCTCCCCCATTCGGTCATTTGTAAACAATAGTGAGCTTCTTCATTCGTGTACGCATGCGTGGTGTGTGCGTGCAAGTTTGTGCTGTGTGTGTATAGTGCGCGTGTATAGTGTGTGGGTGTGTGTTTACAGTCCCACACTACGTAGAATACGGGACCAAGCAACTCTCCCCCTCCTCGACCTCCAAATGACTGAGTGACGACATCATTCGCGATGGCTACCCTCCCCATATGTGCCATTCCCATACACCTGACTGTGATGCTGGTGGTGGCTCGTGTACGGGGCCGCCCCTGTACCATCGCCGTACCCGTTTGTAGCTGCGACCCCTGACGTATCCCAGCGGCTGTGTGTGTGGGACGTCAGGCCGTCCGGCCATCGCCCGTTGGCGCTGTATGCGTGCTGGTTCTGTTGCTGCCTCGAGCCAATCGTGGCATACGAAGGTATACTAGGTATCCGTAGACCTGCCGACTGAGGCGAGTGAGTCTTGAGGCTGGGTGATAGTGTGCGGCTCGTGGGGTACGCGGTCCAAGTGGACGCTGTGCCTGACACCGAGCGGGGCGACGTGTGAGAGTCATGATGCGAATAGCTGTTGTCAGGGATGGCGGGCGTATACGGCGGCGGTGGTGCGTACAGACCGGGGCTTGCGTTGCTGACCGGGGTAAGCAAGGCCGGGCTCGGCCCTGCGGTTAGTGCCGAAGAAGGATTAACGGACTGAAAAATCTGAGTCAGCTCAACTTGCATAGCTTCTCAAGAGAGTCTCCTGTACACTCGAAAACATGGAATTGATACGAGAAGAATATGGGAACTCACGTATTTCCCGATAATCTTCTTGAGTGCTGGGCCCAGAATCTTCCACGGGAATACCTTGACGTCCTTCTCTATGTTCCGCGGCTTCGGATTCGGAAAGTCCATGATGACCCTGAAAAACCCCTCGGTCTCCGCTTTCGACTTGCTGACCGTCACAGGTCGGAACCCTTCGAGATTGCGCCGGATGCGGTTCTTCTCATCGACGAGGAACTTCTTCGACACCGAGAGCAGCTGCTCCAGGAGGTATATGGTGTCGACGCTGGTCACGTAGCACTCGTCCTTCTCCGCCCAGTAGATGCAGCTAATGCAGATGCTTCCCGCGGGGCGCTCATTGGCGTTGATGGGCCGGAAGCTGATCGTCAGCAGGGTCCCCATCTGTTTCTTGCTGAACATGACGATGCGCCGACGGTTCTCCCACTCCTCCGCAGTCCAGCCCTGCTCCATAGACTGCAGGTCGCCCACGACCTTCAAGGAGGCCTTCTGCGAGTATACGGGGTAAGAATTGTATTGCCCGGAGATGGACTGTCCACCGTGTGGTATGCAGCTGGTCCTGACCAGCTCCGGGGCGCTAGGCGCCGGAGGCGGCAGTGCTGTCACGCTGGGACGACTTAAGGCGGCGTGATGACTGATTCCGGAACTGCGATGCGCGGCGAGAGACGAGGCGTACGGGCTCCAGGAGGAGGTCTTGAGCGGCGGCGGTCGCGAGTGATAATCCGTCGCGTACGATGTGCGGTGGTAAGTCCCGAGCATGGTGCCGTTGTTCGAGAAGCTTGGGTCGTAACCCGAAGGGACGGCTTGACTAGCTGTGTGAGGGTAGCCAAAACTATTTGTAGTTGGGTCTGTGAGCTGCGCTGATTCCTGTCTCGGTGGGCTCTGCCTCTGCTCAGGTGACTTCGAGTCCTTCCTCGTGACACCATCAGTCGGACTCTCACCAGCCCCAGCTTGAGTGTCATGATATGTGAACGTGCCAACTTCGATACTGGCCAGAGTCTGCCCTTCGGACGTCTCGACGAAAAGTGATAAAGGCACGCTGGCGCTCGCACTCCTCGTGTCTGCGGGCTGCGGTGCGTCCGCGCTCACTATGTACCCGTACCCAGTCGAATCACTCGTGTCCCTTATCGCGTGCGCCGGACTCTTATGAGAGCCGAAACCGAGGAAGAAATGGCTCGTGACCGCGATCAAATCATACGCAGCTGAGATTTTGACCAGAATCTCTGTTCCAAACACTCCGGAGCTCGGCTGGTAAGAAATCAACGTAGGCAACACCGGTGCCATGTACTGGGTGGCCGCGTTGTTGGCCGCGAAGGCCATCTGATTTAGTTGCGCAGCTTCATTTTCAGACTGCTGAGCCGCGTTGAACTGCTGAGCGGAATATTGATACTGAGGGCCCGAATATGATCTAGATGAGTCAAACGCTGCTGTCGGCAGAGAACAGCGAACGTCAGCTCCCCGCTCAAATCGAAGTCATCGCGGCAGCATCTAGACAACACTCTCCGCGTTTCCAGGAAAGATGTACGTACCGTGCATTTGTCCCGGCTGCGGCTTCGAATACCCGGACATAGACAGGAGACCAGGCGGGGAATCCCCACGGAGGTCTCCGCTGTTCGCTCTCGCGGCCGCCTCCTCCTCGTACCGGAGGGTCACCGTGTCGGGAGACTCGATCGCGTCAGCGTCGACGATGATTGGCCTCTGAGGATGGTATTGAGGCTGTGATGTTTCGTCAGCTCCGCAACCACTGACGCCGCCATCCCCCGAATCTCAGGGGTATGAGTGAGTGGCTCCTCCCACCGAGAAATTGTCACATATCAATCGACGCGTTGGACCTGACTCACCTCGAACAGCTTATAAGGTGGATAGTCAAACTTGACAGCAGACATCAAGCTGTCTGTTTCGATATAGGCCTGGGACTATGAGTGAAGGGGAATGTTCCAAAGGGGAACGAGCAAACACCTGTTTCGGGAGCGGTGTTGCAGAAAAGTAAGAGCCCTGTGCGTTGAAGCGTTCTGGACAGGTGGCAGTTAGAACTATGTAGTCCCTATTGTTGACGGGGGCGTTTCGCCCAAGTGTCTCAAGCAGGGGCCGGTCTATCGGACGATCTGAGTTGCTCTTTTTCCGGCTGTCAAGTAGCGCCTGAAACAAGCATTCAGTTGGGATGGCGCTTCCCAGGGTTGGCTGGCGGGCAGTAAGGGCAGATCTGAAAATTGACAGGCTGTTGATTCTCTGCTCAGAGATCAGCTGTCTCCTATAGCCGCTTCGGCGAGATTAATAGGAGTGGGCTTCTTTCTTCCACCGGGTTTGAAGTCTTTGACAGCGTAGTTCGCAGGGATAGATCATACCCCAACGTCGCTCATTGGCTGGGCGTGCTACACGCAAACTGAATGTGAGTCGAGTTTCGGAAAGACGAAGTCTATTAAGACCTGTTCCCACCTACAGAAGTATGAGCTAGTTCCAGCAAATTCTGAGGGTATAGCTCTGCTCTTGGTTAGCGCAACGAGGTACTTATTTCCTTTCCGGTCGGCAGAAATCGATAATAGAACTAATGATGAGGGCTCTATAACACATTTTCTCCAAATCGTCAGGTTGACGATGGGGAAGAAAAAAAAATGATATCTGACCTTCAAGCTCGTGGTAACAAAGGGTATGCCAAACTTTGCATTAGGGATCCCATCCAGCTATGCAATTATTTGGCTCAGGTGGAGACCGTTCTATGCGGGCAGCCCGAACCTGTTCGCAGAAATGTTAGTTGAGATCGCTGCAATCAGAGGGAGTGTGCGAGTTCCCGCGAGGGTTCGCGTGGCCCGCGTGGTTCATGTCATATCTCATCTCGAAATGATATATTGGGGGAGGGGCGACTAACAACATGTAAACGGACTGAAATTGTTAGAAGGGTGTCGTCAACAAACGCAACTCTTAGATGATGTGTGAGACGCTGTTCCTGAAACTGGGACAAGATGAGAAGAAACTCTTTGAAGGGACACGAAAAGAATAAAGAGGCAGGAGAATGGGTTCGAAACACATTTCTCAGATTGGATGGGAGTAATAGATGCGTGTGTAGTGGTGCTTGGTGACTGTGGAGGAAGTATATGAGTTAAGAATCCTGTGGTGGCAGGTCGAGACCTTTGCATTGCACGGGCTTCTATTATTCAATGTACCTTTCTTCTCGGGCTTCTCTGAATATAAACCCCCCTTCCCGTCGTTTCTTTTTGTAGTTTGTTTTCTTTTTGCCTTCCCCTCAAAACACCTGAAGATTGTAGTTCCCTAACTTTCCCTAATACTATTATGTCCTGTCCAGGATCCCTCTTTTGAAATCTCCGCGGGTGACGTTGAGTCGACAAGTTGCGTGTATATGCAGAAAAAGAAATGCTGCCGCACCGCCGGCTTGAGTATGTATAGAAGTGAGAAGTCAGGCCGGCAGGGGTAAGGGCCGTTAGAAATGCCAGATGCTAGTGTCTGGAGGGCTGCAAATCATTACCAGGGCTCCATGATTGGCGGAAGGGGCACTTGCGGGAGGCGGTTTTAGGGGGGTTTGTACCTTGAGAGCAAGGGGCTGGGAAGGTAGATGTTCAGTAGGCAGTCCCCCACAGTTGCGAAACGGAATAGATCAAAGAAAGGGATAGGGCCTGACCAGGGCAATGTCTATAAGGCCAAGAGTACGTATGACGGTATTTGTAGGAGCTATCCACAGGAGGGAGAAGGAAGAAGGACAGGCAGGCAAAGGAGGACAGATGAGCGCACTTGGAGAATGACAAGACAAGACAAGGATACTCTGACTTACACACCTTCACAGGGGCGTGCGAGTAGAGGAATCTCACCTCTTAGGCAAGGGTGCGTGTAGGACAGCGGCAGTGTAAATCGAAGGCATCGATTGCTAGAAGAAGTAAGCCGCGCGTGCGTACGTAGAAGTATAAGCCCGCAGTCCGTAAGGTATAAGCTAGACGACGGTATCCGGGCTGATTACTCTACGAACCAGTAGGACTGCGGGCCGAGGACTACTACTCCTCTTGTTAATCAGCGCTGGGGACATGCCGGGCAGACGAACTATCATCTCGAACTGGATATAGCAAAAAAAGGCTCGCGAGAGGATCGGTGATAATGCGAAGGAACGTTCCGTCTGCTTCCCTTGAATGTGGCTTGTTGAATCTGAGGGACTCTCATGAGGATGGTGACACTGGCAATGGCTAGGAAATCTGATTGGCCGGTTGTGGAGGGCTAGCTCAGGGATCTATTGGACGATCTGCAACTGGGAGGATCCATATAGGCAGCCCACAATGGGGAGGGTGCCAAGAGAAGAGAGAGCCCGGTACTGTGCCTATGTAACTCAAAGTGTGGGTGGGACTGCCGGGGGTTCTTGCAGGAAACATTATTGCAACATGTATTCTTTTGTACTCCCGGGGTTCCTCTGGATATCAGGATACGCCTGTTCAACTACACAGCGAGAGGCATGTGCCACTGACAAGATTGCTCATCTCGGAATGGTCGGTTTTCCCAGAGGAGAAAGAGGACAGACAGACAGGCAGGCAGGCAGGCAGACAGGCAGGCAGGCAGGCAGGCAGGCAGGCGGCGACGACATCAGCCGTGGTTAGGGGCCGCATGTGACTTTTACTTCTGGCAGATGGCGGATGGCAAAACGGGACCAAGCAGGCGGAGTGTATTTCGCCATTTCACCCATGGGCCGTCTGGTCGTTTTACCCGAGTTACTAGTATCATCGTAAATGGCAGGAAGTATTTCTACCTTGGTGCGGGTAGGTAACGTCCATGGAATTCCACGATGGGTGACCGCGCATGTTCGCCGCAACCCGGTCAGCTGGCACGATGTCGAGACAAGCGCTCCATGCTACCTTAGCCGTTCCGCGCTTGCTGGAATGCTAGGCAGGATCTTCCGCGTCAGGCATGGGAGCCGATCAACAATACATAGATTCCGTAGGCGAGGCCGATAGTGGTCTGTGTCTGTACGGCGGGGTGGCGGGCGGGAATGACAGAACAAAGGGAATGCTCAACTAACAGGTATGTGGACTCTATTCCGATACCGGCTCCTACCAGGGTAGCTTGCAATCTAATAGTGATACATGATTATAAGCGGCCTCTGACGCAGGCCCGAAGCTCGGGTCGGTTTAGCGATACGTATAAAATGCCCGCAAAGCAGTCCTTCCGCTATCGCCGGTCTAGAGTTGTCGTCGAGCAAAAGCTACTCCCTTTCGGAGGTTAGAAGGGTTGGTCGTGTTGGCGAGCAAGAGACACGGGAAAGCGGTCGACGACAGTCGTTATCTCGTCTGCCAGACGTACATATACTATCATCATAAGTAGAGTAGAGTAGCCAGGTCCTCGAAGACGACCAAGCTGAAGAGTTGGGGACTATCATTACTAAAAGCAAGGAGACGAGTAGCTGCAACAGAGACCTCTCGCCCCCGCCTTCCATTGTGGGACTTTCACAGATATTAAATAGTCGACAAGACCGACCGACGACGAGAGGTGGCTGCTTTACATGACGGAATAGAAGGTCGACGAGCCCGAGGAGCAGAGCCTCTTGTCGGTCCTCGACCGCGAACATCCATACAAACTAGCATACCGGGAAAATCACATCCAGGAGGGCATCGTCTTCTATGTCTACAGGCATTTGCCTTGTCGAGAACTGCAGAGTCGCGACTCCGGACTCGACGAGCCCAATGCCATGCCGATAGCTGAACAAGTTAGCTGGCCCCAATACGAAGCATCTTCGTTACTGCTGGTCGAGCTGCTTGTGTATCACGACATGATAGGTAGGCGTCGGTCTCACGCCTTAACATTTTCGAATGTTCCATTTCTCCCGGCCAAGGCGTGCCAGGTCCCGCCGCCGGTGTGTGTCCGCTACCCGTTCAATACTTCCCACTTGTTGCTTGGAAACCCAGCCTGGGTGCACCGTGTACGTCTCGACCGAGGACCGAGTACAGTGACGAGATTCCCACGAAACTCCAGCGCTGGCACACGCATCAGATTCTACTCTCGACGCAGTAACCTTAAGCTGTGGCCACTCGAGGGTGGACATGGCTGCGACCAGGTCTGCAAGGCATTAGTCACAGTGAGAGGGGAAGAAAAAAGGTATCCCTGCAAGATTTATGTAATGATCCGCCCTGCCGGTGGAGACGCAAAGCTGGCTTGGCACAGTAGGTATTTTAAATCAAGTCATTATGGCCTTGGGCCTCGATGGGTACATTATTTTTGTGAAAGAAAACATGCCAGCTTCGTTGTTGCCACAACCAGACGCGGGCGTATCTATGTATAATGGCCATGCAGAAGGATTGCCCTGCTTTGATTGCTTGTCGAAGGCGGGCTAGCCGGCCGTCTCCCGAGATCTTAGGGAGGATCCCAGGGTCACATCGATCCAACGTTAAATGGGTTATTTAGGTTTACCATCAAAGCCTCACAAAGATTGAATCACCGAGCCGCGAGAAAAGAAGCACGTAAGGTACGTATCGTAGCAAGAAACCGCCCCGGAGACACAGCCTCCCTAGGATGCTGTCCCAAAACGGTCGTTTTCCGGCGCTCGAGCCGCCGCAGGAGGGGGCAATGAGCATTATTACAACATGCCATTCCACACTCCTCGCTCCCTCGCATAGAGATGAACCACCCTCGCACGGCTTCCCCACCAGAGGCGTATCGACGTATTTCGACATCCTCGGCGACTTTGGCCGTGATACCAGCTTCTCTAGATGTGCGCACGTCGCCTGCGGCCGTACTCACAGGATTTCGACAGGGAGCCGCCGATATCATCAAGCGAACGGTCGGCTATCAGCGCCTAGGCGGAATGATGCAATGTAGTCTTGAGCGTCGTACAAGTATAGATGATGATCTGATCCTCGTGCTGGAGTGATCGAATCATGATCGCCGATTGCTAAGGGGACACTTAGGGAGGGGGGAACGCGGTAACAGGGTTATCCTGATGAGCTAAGCTCGGCGAGAGCACTGATTCCGTCAACTCAGTATCGGCATCTAGCTCTCTACTCTTCTCATTTTCTTCTTCTGCTTCTTCTAGTCGCACATACAGGCTATCTAACAAGTCGTTTGCGATAAAATATATGTTCTACGGGGTCCACTGATAGCTGCAGCTAAACCCTCCCATCCGTTCATGCAGGAGTTCGGCGATCATCTATAGTCGATACCCTAGCCCTTTCGTCGCTTAACGGCCGCGGGCACGATATGGGCGTGCCGTGTGTGCTGTAAGAAGCTGGCGACTAAGCTGCACGTTACTTGGCGGCATCTAAATTCTCCAGCCACAAATCTGCTTCCGGGCGCCTGGGTACTATCGTTCCCCGGTCGCCCTGTAAGGTTTGTCGCAGATTATGCGATGAGAATCCCTGTGACAAATCCCCGACTCTTTGGCGGCCTCGTCGTTCGATCCTCGAGATAGAGTTACGTGCTGATGCTCGACGAGTCGAGCCGGGAAATTGAGGGGAGTCGGTGTATTATAAGTAGTACACACGGCTGAAATGGCTTCTTGACCAACAGGCCCTATCAATCCATTAGGCGTTCATTCCCATTCCTACCATTAATGAGACTTCGGTGTTTAGAGCTCTCTCTACTATGTAATTCCAACAAAAAGAAAGCAGCATTGCTTCGAAGGTCGTATAGAGTTTAGAGCAAGCTAGTTGGGCGCGCCCAGTGCGCTAGACCCTTAGGCGGCCGAGGAGACATTGAAATGAAACGTTGCTTGCGAAGTTGTTGTCCTCGGCTTCGACTTTGAGGCCCGATAGCTGACTAACCTCAGTGAGCTGTTCAGGTCTATATGTCATGGTTAAATGAGCATTGAAGAAGTTTCCGAAGAGTAGGTAGATTTGAGGTTCTCGTTGAGTATTCCCACAGCGGTGAACCATTCACCATTCAAGGCTCCCCGACTAGTCCATTCAAGGTTATCCCGTCATATGCGGCCAAGGAGACGGGGATCTGGGATCTGCGGCGTATTGAGATTCGGATCAGCCCGGACTCCGCATGAGCTAAACGAGCAAGGGTCTGAAGGTTATTTTGGCCCGGTATCACCTAATCAGGGAAAGCTTCTGGAGGTCCCTTCTCGGCATACGATTTGCGGGCCTTACCCAGCTGACCATGGGCGGCGCCCTCACCATGGATGTGGTATCTACTACCTACTGGCGTCTGCATCCGAAGGAACTAGGGTGGGTATGCTCTACTCTTCCAATCTATCCGGATAGAGACCGAAGGCCATTCTACGCGCAAACTCTCGAGCGTACAGGCAATGTCGCGAGTACAAAGTATGCGGCCCCCCATCTCGATGCTTAGCGCGCGTTTCACGCGTCGCCTAATCGCGAATGCAGGCGACGTCGTAATCATCATCTTCATTTACTTTTGACCGGAAACGGCAACAGAAGACGAGAAACACCGCTTAGGTGCTCGGAGATCATGCACCAGGGTTAAGAGTCTGTCCGCCAGTTCTAACACCCATCCCATTCAGGCGGGATAGCTCAGAATTGGGGCCCCTGGCGCTTGGTGATATGCTGTCCCGCATCGCTCCTATGCGGTGCGACGAGGGCACGACAGACGCCATGAATAAGCATAGTGTACAACCGCCATTGGGCAGGAGAGGGGACGAAAAGGGAAGCAGCATGCTCTGGCGGAGTCATCCTCTTAGCATCTCGGCGATCTGGCTAGCCGTTCTTCATTTCTGCGTAGCCAAGGATCAAGCTTCGGTGAAGCGAGGAGACGGCCACCGTCCCGGAGTCTCTCAGGTCGCCTCCACGTTACACGTCCCAGGGCCGCCGCCCTGGGGCCAGACTCGTACGACCCAACCGTCGGAGCGACCGGAGCATGTCATCGAAGAGAAATGTGAAACCTGGCAACGATTTACGTCCTTATCACCCGGTATGTACGGGTAACCAGAATGGTGGTATTATTAATAGGGGAACTTCCCTGTCTTCCGGTTTCCCGTCCCGTGGATCTCGACGCTGTGCGGATCGAGCATCCCGAGACAATGACAAGATCCAGGTGAGAGCGGGTTGTGCTCGTGCAGCTTAAGGCCATGTATGGATTTTCCAATTTTGTCATTCAGAATCAGCTTCACTAGGAATCTCTGGCTTGGAACAGCACGCTCTCTCCAACCATAAGACAAGATCGTGCAGAGAGAGAGATATATACTTCTTCGAGGTGGCGGCATTCTAACGGCCCAGTACCCTAAAATCTTCCTGCCTACACGCGCGAGGCGCTTGCGATGTATCTGGGTGGGGGGGTTCGCCGTAAGCCGAATATGCACATGACCCACGAGAAAATGTGGTCGCCTTCTTAGAATTCGAAATGCTTCAAAAGACGAAGGGTATCAACAAAGGAAATATAGTCGGCGGTCTCTGGTGATATCGAGACCTCCGTCATGTGCAAAGCGGCCTTTACGCTACTTCCGGCGTTTTTTCAGTGCGCTGGGAGGGTATACCAAAACTGCTCTCCAACAAGCGGTAATCATAATATCCTCGCAACGCGCCATACACCTGCCGGCATACAGAGTCATTCGTATTCCGCGTTTGGTTGAGCCGGAACCCGGGCCCAGTTGATCGAGTGATGCGCAACTAGACTTTCCACGCGGAAAGTCACGGGGGGGCGGAGTCCCGCCTCCGGGCGTGCACCAGTATTTTCTATGAGTAAGCGTTGCAAGCAGTTTCAACTAGGGGCCATAATTCTGGCCTCGACGCGGATTACGCAGCTACAGCTCGGTTACAGGCTTCGAGTGACGAGGTAATTGGATACCCTGGACAAGGGCCTCCACGCAGCCACCCGTCGTGCGTACCTCATCTCGGTCTGTCCCTCGATCCTGCAGCAAGGCGTGTAGCACTCCGACCTGGCCCAAGTTTACGTCCGTAAAACAGAAAGCATGCCCTGTCGTGCGACCTCATAGACAAGCTTAGGCTTGTTGGCGACAGCGGGCTTGTTAGACCTCATGGGGGGTTGCTTAGATGACCTTGTGAAACACTACGTATAGGACTGCAACAATTTATAAGTGAGGACAATCGACCTTATTGTTTACGCTCGTGCCTCGGTTTACCTCGTGAACCGGCAAAGAAGCCTCGGCTTGTACAACCAAACGCCAATCGCACGACGAGTCGTAGCTAGGACACGCCGGGAAATTACCGTGGTGGAAAGGCATCTTCGGGGACAGTACCGGACTACACACTCATTCTACGTACAAACCCCGAACACGCAAACCCGAGGGATCAGACTTGGTGGCCATATCGTGACCCGACCGGCGCTTGAGTCTTCCCCACAGTAAGCGGGTGGCCATGAGATGATGCACCAAGCCGGAAAGATATCGTTAACTCCCTAGTTCCGACTCATGTGCGTGTTTCTAATCAGGACACAGCGTCCTTAGCGGTTCAGGCTACTTTGTATCTTCCAGCTTCTCCTCTTCGGCTAGGACTGGTGAGATTGGGAGGGGCTTCTCGGTCGCCCATAGCAGGGATCTAAAAGATCGGGAACGGGCGTTACCCAGATCGGCCATGAGAGAATGGGGGGATTATTTTCTCTTTCTGGTTGGGGGAGGGGGGGCCGTTACCAGAGGTTTGGAACCGGCCTCAGAGCCGAAGACGATTCGCCAGTTGTGTAGGGGGCCAATGCCGTTTCCCGTCGTCTGAGCAGCGATAATGATGCGAGCAACCCGCCAACATCCGGTGGTTAGTAAACATCAGCCAATTGCAAACATGACGCCGTACTGCAGGATTTTCACCGCCGTAACCGTAGCGGTAAGGAGCCTTTCTTGGGGGCCGAAGAATACGTACACGTTTACTTGGTTTTGAGCATAGGCGGCGACCAAACCGCGCTTCTCGCCAATACGTGAAACCAACCTGCTGGGTTTTAACCAACCGTCCCAGGCTAAAATCGAACGGGAACCATTGTCTCACGTTTCCCGTAGATGGACCGCACGTGGAAATTATGCTCAACCTTCTTTTCGGTCGCCTTGCTATCGTCGAGTAAGCAAAGCCGTTATGGTTCTTTTGCTTTTCAAGTTGTCACATCATCATGTAGTCTCCGCCCTAGAGTCTTACGTCAAGCGACGGCGATCACATCATAAGAGTGCACTTCTCGTGCTGCATGGTAGCCTCACATCGCAAGGGGAAGGGCTGCACTGACCAACATAAATCCCCGAGGCTTACGAGAAGCTTCTCGCGGGGAACTCTGCCTCGATCCCCGAAAAGGCGCTTTCATTCTGCTTATTTTATA
Source organism: Monosporascus sp. CRB-9-2 (assembly GCA_004155915.1). Lineage (NCBI taxonomy): Eukaryota > Fungi > Ascomycota > Sordariomycetes > Xylariales > Monosporascus > Monosporascus sp. CRB-9-2. The sequence continues at coordinate 2,827 of QJOA01000242.1, read as the reverse complement.
CTTGGCTTATTTATTCTATCTCCTCTGGCTAAGGTACCTTTCAAAACATGCACCTAGCCGCGTCTTTAAGTTCCGCCCTTAAGGGTTTCGCTGGATCTGGTTCAAGTATTGCCTGATCTTGATTTCCGTCAGACGAATCGAGGAGCCTAGGACCCCTTGCCTGTATCTACCCCCCGCAGGCGCTAGTCCAAAAAAAAAAAAGGTGCACTCCACCGCCGTCCCCTCTAAAATATTACGCAATTTATATATAAATTAAGGAATAATTAAGAATTTTTACGACGTTTTATAAATAAAGCTTTAAAATTATATTTTATAATAAATTTAATTATTACGTAATAAGTTATATATTATTTTTCGCTTTTAATAAAATTTATTATTATTATATTATTTAACGTTTTAAATAAATAAATTACGCGGATAAACGAATTAGTACGGTTTTTAGTACTTTATAATAATAAATTTAAATAATTTAATAATAATATATTATATTAATTTAAATTAAATAAATTTTTTTGATTAAACTTTTTTATAAATTTTTTTTTAATAAATATAGGTATTATATTCGGATTTACCGTAAATATTATTTTTATTTTATTATTTTGTAAATATTTTTTGAAAAAAAGTAAAATAAAACCGGCGGAAATTAATAAGGAAATAATTAGCGTAAATATAATTTAAAAAATTTATAATTTAAAAAATTTATAATTTAAAAAATTTATAATTTAAAAAATTTATAATTTAAAAAATTTATAATTTAAAAAATTTATAATTTAAAAAAAATATTATTAAAATCTGTCGGCAAATGTGTTGCAATTCTTCAGACTAGGGGGAGGGGAACTTGGTTGCTTGCTTTTTATCCTACAACTGAGGATGGGGGAACAGCCATATATAGGCTTTAGCTTTTTTGTCCTTGTAATCCTAGGGCTACAAATCAAAGCCCTTTAGTTGTTTTAAAGCCCTTTTAACAAATCACCTTAACTGCCGATACGCTCTTATGGCTCTAAGGTTGCCATGAAGCTATTTAGACGTCGCCGGCGCTCTCAAAATTCTCCTCCGCTCGACCTGTATACATCCTCGAATTCCCGGGGGATAAAGCTAGCCTCGCTTTCCGGGATAAAGTTGGCTTCGTATTTAACGCCACGTTTTAACGCTTTCGGGTAGTCCTTTGTTATATGTCCGTATTTACTATAGTTAAAGCAAAGTGGCTAACCGTTCTTATTTTAGCCGGGTTTGTTTTACCGTTATCGTTTTGCGTTATGGTAAAATTTTTTTGGACTATTTTTTCGTATTTTTATTTCGAAATTCGGCAAGAAAGTTATTATATACCTGATTTACTGTTATAGTTAGGTATTAACAGAACGTTTTTTTTATTCGCCCTTTTTAAGCGGTATTATTATAATTACGATTCCGAATTAAATTAATAAATATAGTAACCTGCTAATTAACGTTAACCGGTATATCGATTTCGTTATATTGCTATATTAGGTTTTTAAAGTCGATTATATGGTCGAATGTAGTTTTTATTTTTTATTTTTTATTTTTTATTTTTTATTTTTAATTTTTAATTTTTAATTTTTAATTTTTAATTTTTAATTTTTAATTTTTAATTTTTATTTTTCAAATTTTTTTTTTAATTTTTAATTTTTTTTAACGAATTGCAGTTAAATTTAAAGGTTTATTTTTAATCGATATTTTTCGTTATAAATAAACGTTTTAATACTTTAATTATTTCCGTATTTTTTGTAAAATTAGTAACGATTATTAAAAGGCTTTTTTTTAATATTAGTAACGATTATAGCAGTTAATTTAGTTTTATTTATATAGGTAGGTTTTGCCGAATTATCGTTGCAGTAGTTAATTATTATAAATATTATCCAAATTACCGCTTTTTATATTTTTTAATTATTATTATTTCGAAACCGATTCTTTTATTTAATTTAAAATTAAAACATTTTTAATTTAGGTACGTATCCTTTTTTTTTTTGCTTTCGTTCGATAATTTCGCAAATATTTTTATTTCTTTTTCTATATTAAAAGCTTTTCTGTTAACTTTTTACGTCTTTTTTAAACGTTATAGCTTTTTCCGACGTTATCGTAATTTTATCGTTAAATTCTTTTTTTAAAATCCTTTCGACCGTTATCGTATCGACATGTTTATTACTTTTAGTTAATTACGGTTACTGCCTTAAGTAGATACTTTTTTTTTGCTTAAAGCGATTAAAAAAGTTTTAAGATCTTTTTTTAAGGTCGAGCTAATTTCTTTTGTAAATTTGTTATTAAGCGCCTTTACGCTGAGCCTGCCGTTCCAAAATGGTACCTCGAATGCAATATAAAATGGGTGGATCGGGATGTTAATTGTATCAAGAGACGGAATTAGAAGATGTTACCATGTCGGCAAATGTGTTGTAATTCTTTAGGCTGGGAGGAGGAGAATTTGGTTGCTTGATTTCTGTTCTATAACTGGGGTGGAGGAGCAGCTATATATAGGCTTTAGCTTCTTTGTCCTTGTAATCCTAGGGCCACAAATTAAAGTCTTTTAGTTCCTTCAAAGCCCTTTTAACAAATTACTTTAACTGCCGACAAAATTAAATAAAATAAATTTAATTTTTATAAATTTAAATTTAATATTATCGGATATTATAATAACTTAAAACGTATCGTAAAATCGGGTCAAAAAATCTTTTTTAATAATATAAATATAATAACGTTATATTAAATTTTCGATATATTGAAGTGGAGTGGGGAGTAGGAATGGGTGCAGCTGCTGCCGCAGCTGTGGCTGCATACTACTGCAGGACGCGTCAGCTACAGCTTCTAGCTGTTTCCA
>QJOA01000241.1:0-87706 GCA_004155915.1 Monosporascus sp. CRB-9-2 | reverse complement strand
GTCGGGCTTTTTAGTAGTCGTATGGTCCGGCTTTTTAGTAGTGGTGGCATAGTCCGGCTTTTTGGTGGTGGTGTGGTCCGGCTTAGTCGTGGTTGCCTTGGTTGTAGAAGTGTGGTGATCACTCTTGGAGCTTGAGTGTTTCCCCGCGTCCTCAGCGGGTAACTTCTTTGGCTTCCGGGGGGTGGTGCACCCTCTTTCGTCGCCGCGTTTGTCGTAGCACCCGAGATAACCCCCATCATTGTGGATAAGATCATCTAGGACAAGATTAGCCACAGGCTCGATTGTGTACTGCCAGATTTATGGGCGTTCTTACCGAGATTGACGGTAGTCTCTCCGTACTTTTTCTCCTTGCCGAAATAGCCGCCGACATTACAACTGCACGTGAGGAAAGTTCCACTGAGCTTGCAGTGCTTGCACGACTCCATGAAACTGGGATGCTCAGACTGGCCCCGGCTGTGGACACGGTTATTAGATGACTTGGGGGAAAAGAAGGGCGGTTCGGCGACGTGGGGTTAAGTGGGTAGGTTAGCCGGGAAGGGGCGCTCTTACTACATAGGTTCCGGGACGATCTTGCCATCGATATTGGCATAGCAGTTGCCGAGCCACAAGTTGCTGCATGTTCCATACTTGCTCTTACTGTTGTGAGACTGCTTACACTCGGCCCTCAACTCTCCGCTAAATGTCCCGTGGGAATCGCGACTGGGCCCCAGAGAAACATCCCAGCAGCTCGAGCTAAAGCCGCCGGCGGTCGAGTTCTTGATAGAAGCGGCGTGGGACAAGCCAGCGAGCATGCCGGTAAGAAGGAGAAGGATGGTTTTTGCTGCCATTGTTGCGGACTTAAGACTAAGTTTCAGCAGGCGTGAGAAATGTGACAGAGACGCAGCAGTGTGAATGGGAAGAGGGTGGGAAACGCGATAATCAGAGGGATTCACCGGTGTGAAGGGACCATCAAATATGCCACCATTATACACTACGGTGATGATTCATGATGGAACATTTGAGTATTAACCTAAAATGCTCTGAAAGTAGGCTGGTACTTTCTCCGAATGAACCTAATATTTGTTGAAATATGCAGCATGAATAAAATTCAAGCTACTGTAAAGGAAATCGTGGGAATGGGACGGAATTTTTTTTTTCGTCGTTGTATGCATACTTTGGTATAATCTGAAACCCTATGACCATGATAGCTGTCGAATAGTTCGGCTTTGGCTTGAAAGCTTAGGGGAAACCTTGATGTGTCGAAATTCCCTCGCTTAACAACCCGGATAACTGTGAGTTCGGTCGAGAAAGCTATTCCACTCGGCTCATCTCCTTTTAGCTAACCTCGACACTAGCCCCAAGCACCCGGTGAACCAAAACGCCGGCAACTCATCTACGACAAGGTTATAGCACTAATAGGCGGCGGCGAGCCGGTTTGCAGATCTAACTACTGCTCGCCCTCGGGCTCGCGAGGCCGAGGAGGAAATGAAAGAAGGAGTCTACCCTAATGCCCGTAGTAAACGGTGGGTAACCTATTAGGCAATAATTAACCTTCCGGCTTTACCAGAAGCCCAGGGCCGTAGAATGGGCTTATTATAGAGAATTCCGGTCTCAGAGCAGCAAGAACCGGGTTTCCACCTGGTCTGCGGCCCCTAGCGTATAGGGGGAGTACCATCTCCGGTTAAGTTTCACCTGTAGGCCTCCTAAATACCGAAAACGGGGGTACACGGGATATCAAGACATGAGAGTCATATAGCAAGGCTACCCTCTGAAGGTGGACGCCTAAGTCAGAATGGGTCTACTATGGAAAACATGAGGATCGCATTGGTACGGATGGATGCACCCTATGTCGCCCACGCCGAAAAGAGACATTGCTTAAAGTAGACAGTGTATGCGCTGTGGTCCCGGCGAACCCTAGCGGAGAGAGTGGATGTCGAGAACCAGCCCGAGTATCCAGCTATAAAGAGTATCCCTATTAAAGTTAGGCCAACGAGTGCCGCATACCAACCTCGCTGACAATTACGGAAACGGACAGACTCGTCCTCCGTAAGCGGAAGAGCAACGATCCTAAGCTCCCTCTGACATATGAAGGAAGGTATTTTATTCCCAGATATCGAGATGAGCTGTCGGAGAATATATACATGCAAATACAAGCTCGAGCCATGAAGGGCTCGAGCGCCTACCTTTTCGATCCGACAGGAGCTAAATGGGGAGTAATCTGACATATCTATCGCCGGAGCCATCGGTATGAGCGAGGTCGGAAATGGCTGGATTCATGGCCGTGTCAATATCGAACATGGCATGAACCGACTAAGGGCGTGTTCGGTACGATACCGCGCCGTACAGGGTTTGCAGGATCATCTAGTTATTGTTTTATGCTCTAAGATCAGTCACAAAATGATCCATCCCTGCCGAAAATGGCAAGTAATAAATGTCTTTAGAACGCTCTTTCTATTCTGCAAATGCCCCGTGGCACGCCATTGTAGACCTTCGCGGCCACGAAGCCTGAAGTTTCTTGCCACTTGGAAATTAAAGTTCGGCCGCAACGACAACGTTTACCCTTATTTAGTAGCGATTCACATTGGATTGGATGTGTTGCACTTCTCGCCACTATGCTGGTGGTATCGTGGGCAGCCTGTTCCCCGGTGCCGCAATTCGTTACGCAATTCTCCCGAGCTGCTTTCCCATCGAGGCGTAGCGTGCCATGCCTCGGGTAGGGGATCTCACACAGTGATTCTATCGTTATAGCAAATAAATTTTATGTAATGCACTTTACGCAACCAGGCTTTACACGGTTAGCCAACGGCGGCCACTAAGGTTGATGTAGACGGGGTGCTCTCCCGGTTTGCCGCTTAACGTATGCTATTTACAGTGATTTGGCTTGACGTCATTACCGGGAAGATGTTATTCGATGATATTGATATCGCAGGCGCTGTAGGTTGGTTATGGCGGGATCAGTTGTACAGGTTGTCGCTGGACGATATTAATTGCTTGAAAGGTGAATACATTAAGGAAGAGCCGCTAAAGGGGTGGCTTAGGAGGCCGTCCCCAGAGCATTGTCTCAACCGGTTGCTGCAGAGCCTTGATTGGACGCTCTACGATCCCGGGATGTAGTCAAAATTTAAAATTAGAAGTGGTCGCCGACCATGAGGCACCGCTAGTTCCGATTCGGCTGCCCGACCAAACCGACCTCTCAACACCCATCCCTGTCCACTGGCCCAAACCATCAGAGGTGAGCTCATAGAGGGAACTCAAGTTTCGCAACGGGTTCCACAGGTACGTCGGCCGCTCCAAATTTTCTTACCCAAATATAGTGGGAAAAACCTTGCGACTTCCCTTGATTAGCCATCGGAGATGAATGCTCCCGAACACGGGCGCCCTAAAGCTTAAGGTTAAACTTGCGGAGTAGATTATGCAAAAATGAGATGAGTAGAATGTAAGGCCATTCGTAGCAGGGAAGGTGATCCATTCAGGAAGATGTGCTTAGGGGTATGGTCCTAGATACTAATGTATAGCAACCTAGAGCTACTTAGGTGTCACAGGTCAGGTGACTAGTCACATGACCTCTGGGACCTCTGGGAGTATGCATGACGTTCTGGACCTTCGTATCTGACGGGTGGTATCTTGTATAGCCGGATGGATATATGAAAAGTTACCTTATCGAGATCCGATCCTTGTTTTTGACAAGTCGCATTTCCTCTGCCCTCATTCGCCGCCAACACATTATGGTGTGTCGCCCACCGCCGTCATGCCTCGGGTCTGCAACATCCCCAGACGGGCGAGGCAGCGGCGGGATGCGCGTCGCGGCAGGGCGGAAGCCGGCTGCCCGTCGTTTAATAACGAAAAAGTCCACGTCACAGCGGAGAACGAGCTTGGCGAATGTTGACCGGATCGGCGGCGACACCGTAGCATACAAGTCCCCGCGACATGGCGAGACGATTCCTAGCGATAGTCCGTAGATATCGCGGGGAAGCTGTTACAAGACGATATCTGCCAGGAATGGAACGGTCCTGTTACTATTCGGGCCACCGAGGCTTCTGACTCTCACTCGCCCTATGCGTCGGATACCGATGCGGGCACCGACAACTACTTAGACGCAGACTTAGACGAAGACGAAAGCGAAGACGCAGATATGGCTGCGAACACGGATTTCGATAAAGGCGCTGCACTAGACTCCGGCTATGCCTTCGGCGAGCAAGTCTTTAAGGAGTAGTTCGGTTAACTTCAGCAGATTATTATTATGGCCCGTACCACATCTATCAATTAGTAAGACAGAAATAGAACTTCTGATGCTGTCAGATATAGGGGACATCAGTTATCTCGTTGTATTCGGTTAACTACGTGTGCTGTAGCATACGTTCAGCTTTTAGGTAGTTTAGCCACGTGATCTATATGTGCTGATCAGTAGGTGACCTTTGCGTATATAGGGTGCGTTATATAAGTCAGAGACCCACTTTACGAACCACTCCATTTACGCCCCATTACATATTTTAGTTTTAAAAAACAACAAAAAATGATAAAATTCGATGATTTTAAAATTTATATTCTTAACTCAAAGGGCTATTTATATAACGTTACAAATCTTATATATACAATTTATTTAAATATATATTAACGAATAACGTTTTTATTTATTTATTTATCGACTTTATATATATATTTATAATTTGTACTTTACATAAAGTATTTTAATTTATTTTAACGTATTATATTATTAAACGAGTCAAACTACGGAACGAGTCGTTTTTTAACACTTCGCGATAATAAGTTTAAATAAAATAATTAAAACGCAATAAATTAATTTAAACTAATCGGATTTTTTTTACTAAACGTATTTATAACTTCTTTATAAGTACGTACATTATGTCCGAGCTTGCTATAAACGCTACATTTCCGTTTTTTCGTTTTAGCTTTTTTACGACGATTACCTTTAGCCGTTATTAGCTGCATTTTTTTATTAACCCCCTTTTTTTCGGCTAAAAAGTTTGTCCTTTTTATATAATAAATATTCCTTTTTTTAAAAACGTTTATTTTTCGTTTTTCGGCGTTTATTAAAAACGTAGTTAATTTCGCGTAATTAAACCTTTTTTTCTTCCCGAAAAAAGATTTTATATAAAAATAATAAATTAATTTTTGTTATAAAATTAATCGGTTTAATTATTTTTATTAGTAAACTTTTTTAATAATTTTTAATTTATATTTATAAATATGATTTTTATTTTATTACTTTTTAAATATTTTTAAAGGTTTTTGCGGATAAGAAATAATTAAAACCGGCGGAAATAAACGGAAATACGGTCGGTATAAATATAATTAAAAAAATTTTTAATTTAAAAAAAGGTTATTAAAATCGAGTAAAATAAATCCAGCTTTTACGAATCCGGATTTAATATTATCGGACGTTACAGCGGCTTTAAATACGTTATAAACTCCGAAGCTTTTTTTCTTTCGTAATATAAATATAATAACGTCGGATTAAATTTTTGATATAAAGTAAATACGTCCGCTTTAATACGGAAAAGCAGGATACGTCGAAAGATTAAAACCGATAAAAAATAGATAGGTATATAAAACGTAATAATACCGTTATTAACGTAATATTTTCGAATTTTATCGAATAATAATTTTTAAAACAGTTAAAAATAAAAAAACGTTTCGATTTTCTTTATCTGCGTTTGTATATATTTATCGAAATATTAAATTTATTTTAAATTTAATTCGTTTATCGTTTAATTTTTATAATTTATATTAAAATTTTAATTAAATAATAATAAATACTTTCGATACTAGAAATTAAACTAGTTTTTTGAATTAAAATAATAAATAAAAATAGAATTTAATTTTAAAAATTAATAATTTATGTAATTATAATTTATTATCGATTTTTTAATTATATTTATTCATATATTTTACTTTTTTTAATATTTATAATTATTATATCCGATATTATAAAAAGTTTTATTAAAAAGTTCGTTTTGTCGAAATTATAAATATCTTTTTTTAAGATATCGTATTTCGTAATTATAACCCGAATAAGTTTAAATTATTTATAAAATATTTTTAAATATTCGTATAATACCTTTTAATAAATAATTTTTCGATTTAAACGTATTTAAATTCTTTTGTTATTTAATAAATTTCGACGATTAATTAATTCTAATACGTTTCGTAACGCGTTAAATAAATAATAAATTCGTTATATCTTTAGCATGTTAAAGCCGGACAGGAAATACGTATATATTTAAAAAAAATTCGGTCGATAATCGGTTTCTTTTTAATTAGGATTTAATTTTTACGAATTGGAGGCATTGTCGGTTCGAACGTATCGACCGTAATATCGGGCTTTTAAAGTAAATTCGGAAAAGTTATATATAAAATATAAGTTTTTAAAGTTAAATTTTAAATCTCGGTTTTTAACCTAAATAGCTAAGTTTATCCTAGCTTTTCTTATAAAACGTTTTATATTGTTAGCGTTAAAAAACTTATAATTAAAGTTAAAAGATTAAAAAGTTAAAAAAATTGTTTTATTAGGTAGTTTATCCTTAAGATTTACCGCGCAAAGTTTAACATCTCCTAAGTCACATTAACCCTGCCGAACTAGCCAGCGGGCATAAGGTTCACCAAGGTCGAAACTTATCGGCAACTACGCATTAGTCGGCTTCAAAATAAGGCTTTATAGGTCCGAAATATTAATCTATCCTAACCGTAAAACCATTAATCAGTTATTGTGTTCGAAAATACTAAGTATAATATTTATCGTACAGATTATATCGTATAATAATTTTCTATGTATTTGGCTCAGCCTGGAAAATAAGGCTTGAACCCATTCGACCTTGCATAACCTTTAATATATTATTTATATTTATTTAATTAAAAAAATATATTTCAGAGCTTAGTATAAATATTTTCAAATTTTATATTATATTATTTTAATTTATAAAGTTATAATATTATTATATTAGCGGGAAAAAGAATAAATAATTATAATTATAACTTTATAACATTTTTAATTATTATTTTTATAATAATTTTTATTTTGTTTTAATTAAAACTAGAAATATATTAAAAAAATATAAAGATTTTAATTTTACGTTAAACTTTATAAATTATAACGTTAAAAATTTCGTAATTAATATCTAATACGAAAATTAATAATAATTACTTTAACAAATTTATATAAAACGTTACTTTAAACGGTAAAAATGTTATATTTAACAATTAAGTTTTATTTTTAAAGTTTTACTATTTTTATAAAACGTTGTTTAAAAAGGTTTAATCGATATATTAAACCTTTAAAAATATTTCTTGATCGAAAACTTTAGCCACGGCTGCGCCGCAGGCACAGCCACAACCTTAAAAATCGGGCCTAACCTTGATAAGGTAAAGCTCAGGCAGGCGTCGATTAGATAGCCGTTGCTCGAATAGCCAAAAGGTCTCATCCTCAACCTTCGGGAGTCGTACAAACTAAATCCTTGGTCTCTCGGAACCCCCAGTAAATGCGAATGAAAAGAACGGTAAGCATGCGCAAAGGTCTTTCGCGTCTAGATAAAAGCTGCTCTCATCATCCCCTACCAAAACAGAAACTTTATCATCAGACATGATATGTGGCAATCCGCTTCTTCGGAGATAAGGTAGAGTAGAACTGTAATGGTTAGGCTGTTCTGGCAGGCCGAGGGTAATACATATATATTTTATTTTATTTTTTATTTTTTCATTTATCTGAAACCCTTTTTTTGGTTTTTTTTGATGCTGGGACTTTGACACCTGAGGCTGCATTTGCCCGTGAGAGCAGTCGTTCACCCAGAGTGCTCACCTACGCCAAATCCCGGCGCCAGCTCCCGAGTGGAGCAATGCGATGTCGCTCCATTTTATAGGCTTGTTAGTATCTCGACATTTTGGCACTAAGACTGGTTGTCAAAACGTGTTTCTACACTTGAGGAGCAAAACAGGAAAAGCTAGGGTGTGCCAAGCTTAGAAAAACTAAGGTGCGTTTAACATCACTCTTTATTAACATTGGATTCCGATACAATTAAGCTAAACGGCAGCACCTGAAGTTATTTCCCCCAGGACAGTATCCTAAACGTGCCGTAATGTCAGGTAACTGTAAACCTTGTACTAAGAAGATGGATATCGATATTACTAACCAGTCAGCACACTTCCAGAGCATATATTGCTGGTCCATGTACACAATGATAACCCCCCGCACGGGTTCGTCTCTTCTGCTGGGTCGACCCCTATCACACAGCACCTGATATCACTTGGGTCGTCCGGACAAGCACCGCTTGTGTATTGTCCGCCGTGGCTTCGGCAGTTTGAGGTCGAGATGCAGATACCATGGTTCCTCCAATTGCCTGTTGCTGCGCTGCCAGTGCAGCGGCCGTTGACCGCCGCCAAGGCAGGAAGGGGCAGGGCGGCAAGAAAAAGTAAGAATTGCATGGTAACGTCTGTAGGATAAAAATGGTATGTGAAAAGAATAAGTGGGATGTAGAAGAGGGACTTGTTCTGGTATTGACGCTCGTGGGAACCCGTAAGGTTAAATAAGGTTAACTCAGGCCGGACCGGCGACCTTCGATACCTTGAATCTCATCTTGCTGTAGCCCCTAATGCGGTATCCCGCAAATAACGTGCAGCCCTTCATTATTATCTGTTCTGCTCCCTTGGTTAGCTCCGAAATTACCTTGACTATTAAAACGCCAACTATTGGGTCCGTCTTGCTTGGAAACGGCAAACATTCTATCCGTCTTACGATTTATATTAGCCACTAGTTCCTCTCCATAGGATCTCAGATAAGTCAAACGTCCCCTTTACCGACCCACCTCCTTCATGCACCAGCCCCTTTACGTCTAGGGGGTTCCCATGCAAAATCCGCAAAACCGTATATTTATAACTAGTTAACAAACACAGTTGTTTAAAAAATAAAACTATATAATTATAAATTAAATATAACGTCTTAATATTTAAATGTATATAATAATAATAATATAATTAAAGTTAAAAAGCTATACAAATAATACGGTATATATAAAGTATTAATATTATAATAAATATAATTAAGAAAAAAAATATAAATTTAATATATATTATATATTGTTTTAAATGGAATATTAAGGTTATAAAATAAACTAATGAAAATTTACTACTAACTAACTATTATCATAAAATACGTTTAATTTTTGTTAAATTTTTCTTTTAAATTTTTACTAAGTTTAATACTATTAAAATAATTTTCAAAAGAGAATATTTAAATATTTAACTTTTAAAGTTTTACTTATAACTTTTCGTATAAATAAATATAATAAACTTTTTATAAAAACTTTTTAAAATTATATTTTATTAAATTTAAATTTAAATTTAAATTTAAAACTTAGAAAGATTTTAATATATAACGCTTTATATAATACTAAGTTAAATATAACGAATATATATTTAAATAATTTATTTATTGAAATTATAAAGTTTTAAAGTTGTTTAATTTTAAGGTTTTTCTTATTATAAATGGTTTAAAGTGAATGAGATATGTTTATGGCCTGGTCTCCCGTAACACCTTCTAACTATGTACGAAGTACATATACAGCTGTAAGCACCCATTTGATAACTACTACTCCCAAGGGTATTCTTTGTTAGTTACTCCCACCGGATCTACCGTAGGGTCCGGTAGAATCCCATACAGATTTGTATGGGAGTAGACATGCTCGGACGGGTTTACCGATACTTGCTGCCATTGCGAAGAGATGAAGGTTGATCTTGGGCGAGATGCCACTGTATATTCCATACAGTTGCTTTTGGAGAGTACGTTCTATCCTCATACGGTATATGGTGGTCCAGTTGACATAGCTAAGAAAGAATACCCCTGGAGGTTGTACTAATTCGATCAATCCCCAGTCTTTTGCCTCTTTGGCGCAGCGGTGCGGGGGTGCAGCCGTTAGATATGGCGGGGCGTGTGGAGGGCGGGGCGCGAAAGGAAACGGGCCGAGAAGGAGGTGTTTAACTTGATTACGCTCTCAGCCGCACTGCAACGCTGGGCTGTCTTCCCCTCACCTCCCCCTACAGCCAGTCAGCCAGCATGCTGATTCTCTCTCTATATTGTCATCCCGCAACAGATCGAAAGCAACATATCAGCAAGTCTAGATCGGCGATTAATCTTGCTGACCGCGTAGTCACTATATATGCCGCCCCTCTCTTCTACATATGGTGTCAGCAAGGCTGGGCACAACAGAATCATACCAACGCAGCGAGCTAACGTAGCGCGATTAAAGGTCTTACGTAACTCTGCCTAACAACTCTGAGAGACGGATTGTGAATTTAATGAATTAATTTATTTGAGACCATAAAATAAAACTTATTAAAAAGAACTTAAAATAATAAATAACTAACTATATACATTATTTATTAAACTACTAACTAATTTAATTAACGAAGATATTAATTAACGAAATTAAATTAAGCAAGTTATTAAAAAAATATATATATTAAAACTTACTAATATTTTATCAAGAATTAATGTTATTAAAACATTATTAATATAGTTTAAATAGTAAAAACTTTAAGTTTTATAATAAAGAAAAACTGTCAGCTAACTGAAAAGTGCGTAGCGCACCGCATATACAGAAAGGTTACCTACTGATCGGCTTATATATATTCCGCAGCTAGATTATCTAAAAGCTGAACGTGTGCTACAACACGAATAGAAGAACATGACTGGGGTCCTTTATATCTAACAAAAATTTAAAAAAATTTAAAGAAAGATTTAAATTAATTAAAAAATACATTCTTTATTTTTAATATTTTTCGTTAATGTATTATATAAGCGTATTACTTTTACAAGTTAATCGCTTATTGTTTTAATTATTTTTAATAACTATAATATATAATAGCTTATTAAAAAACGAAGATAAAATTAAGTTTTTTAATTAAATAAACATTTAAAGGTTAATTTTAAACATTTATATATATTATATAACGTTTTAAAAAACTACTTAAAAAAACCGATATAACGATATAATTTCCGAAATTAACACTATGTCCACTATACGAAAACTGATACAGATTAAAAAAGATTATTATTAACCGAATTTTAAAATTTAATATATTAAATATATAACAACTTTGTTACTTATCTAACGATTTATACTATACGGCGGAGTTAATAAGACGTCGAACTTTATACGACGGTAAAAAATACTTTAAATCCGTTTAAATCGGAAAGTAAATTATTACGAAGTATTAAACGAGCATTTAAATATATTTTATAAATATTTCCAATTTATTGGAGTTATAATTACAAAATATAATAGCGTAAAATATTTTTATCATGTGGAATATAACTACTATAAATATTAAAAAATATACAAAACTTAAATAAACTTATTAAGAAATCGAAAATAAATTATAATTATATAAGGTTGATATAAGTCGGAGCCTGGTTTTCCAATTTAAGCTAAATATATAGAAAAGCACTGCACGATATAATTTGTACGATAGATACTATATTCAGTATCTTTTAATACGATAACTAATTAATAGTGTTTACGATATAAATTATAATTATATAAAATATTAATTCGTATAATAAACGTATATTTTCATATGTCATTTTAATAAAACGAAACTATTCTAATTTGTAATATCGACAAATTGTATTACTATTTAATTAAAACTTCGGTATAAATAATAAGAATTTAACGTTAATAATTTAAATTTAAACCAAATATAACGTTTCAATTACTATATATAAATACGTACGAAAAAATAAAAATATATTTTATATTAAACGATTTCAACAATTAGTATTAGATATATGTTATTTTGCCCGTTTTAAAAAGTATTTATATATTTTATATTGAAAATTAAATTTAACGTTATTATACCTATACCATAAAGAATTTCTTTTTAATCTTTACGATACGTTTAAACTATTATAACGTTCGATAATATTTAATTCTAATACTATGCTTTTGAAATTAAATATTTTCTAACTATATCTATACTAACCGTTTTGCTGTTTACTACCGGCGGTTTTATTCGTTGCTTTCTTATAAAACGCTTTAAAAATATTTATAAATAAAAAGATTAATACGTTACTTATAAAGAATTAAATATAGCCTGTGTAGCTCGCTGATAAAAATGGTTAAAGCGGTTAACTTTTTATATATAAATTGCTTTATACTTTAATATAAAGTTTATTTTTAAATAAATGGGTACTTAGTTACGCGATATTAATTACATCTTTAATAAACGCTAAAAATTTAAAAAAAAGTTGGGTTTTTTAACAAAAAAAGAATATTTATTATATAAAGAAAAAGGATGGCTTAATCGAAAAGAAAACCAATAATAAAAAGTATAACTAACAGCGACGAAAGAAATCGTCGAAAAGAATTAAAAAGAAAATATAACTTTTATAACAAGCTTAAACATAATGTGCGTATTTATAAAGAAAATATAAATACATTTAGCAAAAACGATTTCAATTAATTCATTATTACGAAGTGCTAGAAACAAAGTAGTGAGCTTATAGAATCTGTGAGCTTATATAGTACGTTATATTTTTTCGGCTTTTTTAATTTCGATTATTTCTTTTAATCTTTTTAATTTTTTTTAACCGTTTGGATCAATAATCGATTTTAAAATTCAGTTAAAATAATATTTGTTATAAAATCCCCTTTTGTTTAAAGAAGAAAAAGCCGATATAGTTAAATATCTTCGAGTTAAAACGCTTAAATTTATATACTTATAAGTAGGAGATTATAAAAGACTTTTCGGATATATTTGTATATATAGTAGTATAATAATGATAAATTTTTTTTTAGTTTTAACAAATAATGCCAATGTACTATAAAAGCTAACGATACGATTTTTAGCTGTTAGTAATAATAAATTTAAGTTTAATAGTTATAACGAAATAAAATGATTTATATTAATCGAATTCTTTAGGTAAAGCTATATATAGTTTCTGTATAAGTACGTATATTTTATTCGAGCTTATTATAAACGTTTTATTTCCGATTTCTTTTATTTAATTCTTTTATAATAATTGTATATAAAAGCTCTTAGCGACGCTTTCTTTATTATAACTTCTTTTTACTGCTAAAAAACCTCTTTCTTTTATATAATAAATAATCTTATTTTAAAAACTTTTATTTTTAAGTTTTTAGGCTTTATTAAAGATATAATTAATAACGCAAAGTTAAATTGTTTGTTTAGTAAAAAAAAAAAAAGTTCGATATAAAAGTATTAAAATATTTACTATTATAAAATTAACCAATTTAACTACTTTTGTCAGCAAGCTACCTACTAAGATACGAACTAGACTTAGTAATTCTAGTTATATATATAGCTTTATAAAGCTTCGAAGAGCTTGTTTTTTCTTTTTAAGTTTTTAAATATTAGTTAATCTTGTTAAAATATAGCTAACTTAATCTGTATTAAAAGTCCGAAAGTAATATTATCTTAATAATCTTTTACCTTCTTTTATAAATATCGTCCTTATTAAATTACTTTAAAAAGGGTTTTAAAGCTTTTTACAAAGAAAGGAAAAAATTAAAAAGACGAAAGTAAGTAAAAGAACTATTTATATAAATATAACTAAAGAACTTTTAATTCGAAAAAAAAACAACCTTATAAAGATCGAATATAATAAGTTCAGCTTTTATTAGTTTAGATTTAATATTATTAAACGTTATAGTACTATGTTATGGCTATATCTTTACTACACTACTAAGAGTAAAGAATCGGCAAATAATCGGCATTATAGCAATCATTCTAGTACTTACAGCTTCAAATGGTCCGCGCACGGAGTTGACGGCTCAGAACACGTTGTCCCTTGCCTTATCAAGATCAGGCGCTATTTTTGAAGTTGTGGCTGCGCCTACGGCGCAGCTATAGCTAGAGCTTTCCAAAGACCTATAGATTCAAGTACCGACTCATAAAAGACCTATAAAAAACACAAACCTTAAAAAGGGGCTTAATCGTAAATAATATATTTTTCGAATTAAAACCTTAGACTTTATATAAAACTTTTAAAATTTATACTTAAAATTTTTAAAGAAATTAATAATAAAAATAACAGATAAAATAGTGAAAGTTATAATTATATATAGATTTAAAAAGGCTTTTTAACGATAGATATAACCTTTCGACCGTAGTAAGTTTAATTAAAATATTAAAAAAAAGTAGTAAAAAATCGTATAATTTATTTTCCAACCGGAACGCTTTTACGGCTACGACGCACTAATTACCTGTTGTAACATTTTATATAAGTCTTTTAAAAGTAATTTAATATTAAAAAAGCCTGTCTAGGTAATTTTCTTTTTAACCGTATGGATTATAATTATTATGTCGTAATTATAAAGGCCTTTTGATTAATTAAATCCGGAATCTTTTTAAGTTTACAACGTAATAACGATAGTCCGTACGGTCGGAATAATTAATATACGAACTTATCTTATATTAAATATCTTAAAAAAGCCTGTTATATAATAATATAACCGATAGTTATTGTATTTTAATTGTAAGAGTTTTATATTCGCTCTTTTTTAAATTTATCTTTAATTATATTAAGTATAATTATTATTTAAAAGAATTAAAAAAGTTTTTATATATGTTTTAGTTTATATTTAACGCGTATAACAAAGTCAGAGCTATGGAAAAAATTATCTTTTTAATAATTATTTCTGTTTAAATATTTATATTATTTAAACAACAAATCTTAATTTTGTTAAAAGAGTACTGTACGGACCCTTTTTTTTTACAACTTCTACTTCGGTCTAGCTGGCTCGTTACGGAAATATGGGATTTAAGTAATTAATATTTAGCGTAATATAGCAGTACATTTAGAAAACGAGCTACAAAGGCCTGAGCTAGTTGAGATAAGATGTCCCAAGCTGAATTTCGAATAAGCTGTCTTTTGCACGCTGCAGGTAGCCGAGGCCTGCTGCGATTGAAAATGCGATACTCAGGCTCATAATCACTCAGCTATTAGCACAAATAAATAATATATTTGTTTTATTTTTAATATACTAAAGTCGAGTAAAGATCCTTTACAGATATAAGTTAAGAATTTAGTCGATAATAGATTGTCTTTCGGTCGGAGTTAATTTTTGTAAATTCGGAATAATATTAATTCGCAATAATTTTCTTTAAATTTTGTTTTTTATCGAAAATAAAAAGACGTTATATATAAAACTAAGTTATTTAAAATAAATATATCTTTTTTTAAAGCTTAAATAATTAAATTATTTTATTTCTTTTTATAAAACATTTTATAATATTAATATTGAAAAATAATTAATTAATAATAAGTAGTTAAAATAGTTTAAAAATACTTTATAAGTTTATAAATTTAATATATTAATAAAATATATTTGTCGTTAATAAAATACGTTATATAAATATAGAAAACAAGTTATAAATATAATCTTTAATTAATTAAATAATAATACGTATTAACTTAACGTATTATATAAGCGAACGGCTTAAACAGGCAAGCGAATTAAATATGTTAATATTTTAATTAATCAACCTATTTTATACATTTTTAATACTAATATTATAAATCGTTTTATAAAAAAGTTTAAAAGATATATAACCGTTTAAATTAAAAAAAGAAATTAAAACCTTAATTATAAAAGTTTTAGTTTTATATATAGTATTATAGAAATTACTTTCAAGGCTCGATATAACGATAAACGCGCCCGAATTAATATTATCTTTATTTCGCGAAAATTAACGCCGATTTACAAAAATTAATTATCGAACGGATTTTTAACTTAAATACGTAAACGTTTTTTAGCCGGTTTTAATACATTAAAAATATAGAAAGATTATTACTAACTGAACGCGTTACGATATAAGTCGAAATTAATTAGGCGTCGAACTTTATTAAATAATAATAAAAGTTTAAATGTATTTAAATCGAAAAATTAATTATTAAAAGATATTATATTAAAATACAGAAATATTTCGAAGCTAAGTCGAAGTTATTCGAGTTATATTTACGAAATATAATACTAAAACAAAGTTTTAAAATTTACCAAAACGACCTTTTTAATAATCTTTTTATAATGTTAAATATAATAATTATAGGTATTAAAAATTTAGAAAATTAAATTCAATATAATAAAGAATCGAAAATAAGTTATAATTATACGCATTATTAGTTTGTAAAAGTAATTTGTTCTTATTTATTATTTTATTTTTTTAATATTAAAAATATATAATACTGTCCGATTAAAGGTGCGGTATAAACTATAATAACTAAATAACGAATAAATTAAACTTAAAATAAATTTAATCGTTCGACAAATATATACAAACGTATGTAAAAGAAATTAAAAAATCTTTTTATTTTCGAAGGTTACAAAAGTTACTATTTAATAAAATTCGAAAAATATTACGTAAATAACGATATTATTACATTTTATATACTTGCTTATTTTTTTTTATCGATTTTAACTTTTGAACGAAAAATATATATATATTTTATATTATTTATAATTTCTTTTCTTTAAAATGCGTTTCTAAATTTATATTAAAAGTTTAATAGAATATTCTTATACTTTTATCGCGAAAGAAAATTAGATTTTAATAATACTTTTAAAGTTATTATAACGTCCGATAATATTAAATTCGAATTTACGAAAGCTGAATTTGTTTCTTTTTTCAATTTAGTACCGTTTTCTTCGAATTAATTCTTTTTCAGTTATATATATATTAATTACTTTTTTATTTGTTTTCCTTAACTTCAATTTCTTACTTATAAAAACTTTTAAAAATATCGGTAAAGTAATAAAATAAAAAGGTTATTAATAAAAACAAATTAAAAATTATTAAGGTAGCTCGTCGATGAAAATAATTAAGTCGGTTAGTTTTATAACAAAAGATTATATATTATTTTTATTTAAAGGCGTTTTGATTTCGGGAAAAAAACGTCTAATAACGCGAAACGAGTTGCGTTTTTAATAAACGTCGAGAAACTAAAAATAAAGGGTTTTTTTAAAAAAAAAAGATTATAAATTATATATAAAAAACCTTTTTAAACAAAAAAAGATAAAAATAAAAAAACGCAGTGAAAAACGGTTATAAGTAATTATTAAAAAAATTATAACAAAAAACGAAAATATAACGTTTATAACAAACATAGATATAGTATACGTATTTATAAAAAAATTAAAAGTATATTTAAAGATAAAAAGTTTTATTAGCTTAAATAAAATTATTATATTATAATTAACTTATTTAACTTTATTATTTTAAAATATTAAAAAACGATTCGTTTGCTAATTTAAGCCGTATACTTATTTAGTACGATAACTAATTAAAAAAACTTAATAGTTAATTAAATTAAAGATAAGTTAATTAACTTATTAAAAAGAATTAATTTAAAAATTAGCTAATTAATAATGAAGAACTAAAATAATTTCATAACCCTAGAGATGTCTTAGATATCTTCTCTTTTATTTTGGTTGTGGGCCGCCCTAGTTGGGGTCGGGTCCTTGGCGGGCCGGCCTGCAGCTAATATCGACTTCAGCTCCGCCGATGCCCGAGGGCTGTCCCCACTCCAAAGTGTCCAGCTTGGTTCTTGATTTGATCTTTCCATCTTCCTTTCGTAGGCTCGGAACCATGCCGTTAATAGTGCAACTTGGATGGTGATGGCGCGGTAGTTGTCGCTGTCGCCACTACAGATCTACCGAGTCTTTAATAACTCTCGAGGATAACCTCCAGCAGACAGTTCATGCACGAAAGCTGATCAGCGCCAAATAAGATGCTATATTTCTGTTATCTTTACTAAGGACATATTTTAAGATGTGATACAACAAATCGATACGCACAAAGGTGATAGTTAACTAAATTAGAATGGCTTGGTTACTGGCCTTAACGGGCTTACTGTCCAGTTCCCTGTGGACGTTAAGACTACAGCTCTTATCCTTACAGAAGCAAGTAAAAGTATTATATTACAAGGTAAAGTGCTATGAATGAGGTATCGAGATATGTACGCTGACGCCTGGTCCACTATATATATATATACGTCCAGTAATACGACGCGACCGGAAGCACCCCGAAAAACAGTACCCATACAAGACAGGCCGGACGAAAAAACCCAATTAGGGAGGTCGAAATACGGCAGCAAATGAATAGTAGTACACGATAATTCGATTGGTTCCAAAGCTTTTAATCCCTCAACTAGCTTTAACGCCACTAATCACTTTAATTGGCGCCGACACGATGTAGGAGCCAAAGCTCCTAATAGTCCGTGCACTGGGTTGGCAGCCCAAAACACGTTATCCCAAGCTGGATTCACCAGCTCTCTTTCGTACGCTGCAGGTTGTGTCAGCTAGCTGGGGGGGTGTGTCGGATATAGGGGACATCAATTGTGCCCTCGTTTTAACGTAGTGAGCTTGCGAACGAAGTGGACGAGGGTTATTGTGTCGTCCATCCGTTCCCTTAGAAACCGATTTCCTAATTTGGAATTTTAGCGCGTCCTAAATAGGAAAGTAAAGGTAAGCGCACTATGGGGCCCGTGCGTATAGGGCCCTCTCCAACACCCCTGCCAATATGTATGGCCCGTACGAGACCTAGCAATACCCTAAAGCCCTGACCTGACCTTATCGTCGACCTGACCTGACCTTATCGTCGACCTAGCTAACTATTAACCTGCAAGCTTTGAAAACTTTAAAAGCTATGGAAGTTCTGGCTAACCGTCAACCTAATTAGCCGTCGACCTGCAAGCCCTGGAAGCCCTATCCGCCCTGGCTAACCGTCGACCTAGCTAACCGTCGACCTAGCTAACCGTCGACCTAGCTAACCGTCGACCTAGCTAACCGTCGACCTAGCTAACCGTCGACCTAGCTAATTACGTTATAGCTGCCGAATTAAAAAAAAAAGGGGACCTCGCGCGTATAAGGCACCCTTTTTTTCCTCTGGGTAAATATCGACCTAGTTGACCGTCGAGCTGAAAAAAAGGGGTGCCGGAGCGTATGAGGCGCACGAGGCCTGCGCCATCAGGCCGAGTAAGCCGAAATACGCGGGAGGCCCCCCTTTTTTTCCAGTATTGAACCTAACCGGCAACGGCTAGGTTGTTAAAACGAGGGCTTATTGTGCTGCTGCGGCACCGCAGTAGCCTCACGTGTGTTGTTGTATTAGGCTAACTGCGTGTGCTGTAGCACGCGTCAGCTTTTAGGTAGGCTAGCCACCTGACCTATATGAGCTGATCATTAGGTGACCTTTCCGTATATGGGGTACGTTACGTACCCCCTGCTAGCTGACACATCGCTTTAACGCCTTAAAGCATTTACGGCATTAATCGTTACATTTTATCACTTTTTAAAGCTATAGCTTTTTATTTAACTTTTTTTTCGGCGATTATATTTTTTTAATTATTTAAATTTTTATCGGAAATTTTTTTTAAAGTTTTTTTTTATTAATTTAAAATTTTTATAATATTTATTAATTTTAATTATTTTTTAAAATATTTAAAAACTTTTTATAATAAAGTTTTAATTAATTTATTAATTAATATATTATTTATAAATATATAATTTACTTTAATTAAATTTTTATTTTTTTATTTTTCGTAATTAATAATTATATAGATTTATATATTATAACTTTATTTTTAGAAAAAATAAAATTGATATTAATTAATCGAATTATTTATTAGTTATTATATTATATATTTAGCGGTTTAATATTTAAATTAATATTTAATTTTTTAATTAATTAAAAATTAAATAAATTTTTAATTTTTTAATTAATTAAAAATTAAATAAATTTTTTTTATAATTTATATAAAAAATAAAAATTTTATTTCGGTTATAAAAATAATTATTATATTTTATTTATTCTTTCGTTATTTTATTATTTATTTAAATAATTTTTAACGTAAATTTAAAAACTTTTTTAATTAATTATATTATTTATAAAAAATATATCGTTTTAACTATTTAAATAATTTTTGCCTTTAAATTATAACGTTAATATTCTAATATCGATTAAAGATAATATAATTCGATTTATTATTTAATAATATACGTTATTAAGATTTAAGTTAAAATCTATAAATCGAAATATAATAAAAAATATATTTAATTATATATTAATCGTAATATATAAAACGGAAATAATTTTCTTTTGATATTTATTAATAAAGTTTAAATAAGTTAAATTAAAATTCGGTAATAATGTAATTTTTATTATAAATATATTTTAAAAAGTATTTAAATTTTTTTTTAAAAAATTAAATAAATTAATTTATTTATAAAATCGAATTAAAATAATTAAATTATTTTATAAAATTTA
This sequence comes from Monosporascus sp. CRB-9-2, assembly GCA_004155915.1. Taxonomy (NCBI): domain Eukaryota; kingdom Fungi; phylum Ascomycota; class Sordariomycetes; order Xylariales; genus Monosporascus; species Monosporascus sp. CRB-9-2. Next base: position 67,435 of record QJOA01000241.1, on the reverse strand, counting down.
TTTTTAATTATTTCAATTTTGAAAAATTATTATAAATTTTAATTATTTATAAAACCATACCGTTTTTATATTTATTAAATTAAATAATTAATAAAATCTTAATTTTCTTCCGATATATTATAATAATATCATTTACGAAAAAAAAAATTTTAACAAATAAAATTCTAAAATTTAAAAAAATAAAATTAAATTTTAAAGTTTTTTAAAGTATTAACAAAGTTTTTTCATTATAATAAAGGTAATTTTTTAAATTTATATAATTTTTTTTAAATAAAAATATTTTATTATAAAATAAATAACTTAAAAACATTTTTATATATATTTCGTAAAGTAAATTTATATTAACGAAAATATTTATAATATTATATTATTTAAATTTTAAATTAAATTTAACCGTAAAAACGATTAAGGTTTAAAAGAACTTTTTAAGAAATATAAATACTTAACGTCTTATATAAGCTTGCGGCTTAAATAAGTTCGCAGCTCGTTTTTATCAACATTTTAATTATCCATCTTTATTAATTTATTAGGTAATATTAATATTATAAAACGCCTTATAAAAAAATCTAAAATAAGCTTAGCCGTTTAAGTTAAAAAATAAACCTTAAAATTTAATTTTAAAAAGTTAAATTTTATATACAAAATTACCGAAACGATATTAAAAGCTTAATATAATAGCAAATATACCCAAACCGATATTATCCCCTATTTACGAAAATTAACGCCAACCGAAAAAAAATTTATTATCGAAAAGATTTTAACCTAACTACGTAAACGTTTCTTATCCGGTTTTAATATGTTAAAAATATAACGAATTTATTACTAATTTAACGCGTTACGGTATACGTTGGAATTAACTAAACGTCGAACTTTATTAAACGGCAAAAAAAACTTAAAACGTATTTAAATCGAAAAATCGATTATTATAAAATATTATACGAAAATTTAAAAATATTTCGTAAATAATTCGAATTTGTTCGGGTTATAATTACGAAATACGGAATCGTAAAAAAAAATATTTATAACTACGATAAAACAAGCTTTTTAATAAAATTTATTATAATATCGGGCATAATAATTATAAGTATTAAAAAAAATAAAAAATTTAAATAAATATAATAAAGGAATCGGAAATAGGTTATAATTATATAAATTATTAATTCGTAAGGTTAAGGTTTATTTTTATTTATTATTTTAGTAAAAAAAAATTCCCTTAATTTTTAATATCGAAAATATTTATTATTATCCGACTAAAGGTTTGGTATAAATTATAATAGTTAAATAACGAACGAATTAAATTTAAAATAAATTTAATATTTCGATAAGTATATATAAACGGGTATAAAAAAATCGAAACGTTTTTTTTAACGGTTACGAAAATTATTATTCGATAAAATTCGAAAAATATTACGTTAATAACGGTATTATTACGTTTTGTATACCTATTTATTCCTTTTATCGGTTTTAACTTTTTAACGTATTTTATTTTTTCGTATTAAAATACGCGTATTCGTTTTATATCGAAAATTTAATGCGACGTTATTATACTTATATTACGAAAGAATTTTTTTTTCGGCTTTTATAACGCGTTTAAAGCCGTTATAACGTCCGATAATATTAAATCCGGATTTGTAAAAGTTAAATTTATTTTATTCGATTTTAATAATATTCTTTTCGAATTGAAAATTCTTTTAATCGTATTTATACCGATCGTTTTTCCGTTTACCTTCGCCGGTTTTAATTATTTTTTATTTGCGAAAGTTTTTAAAAATATCTATAAAGTAACAAAATAAAAACGTTATTTATAAAGGTAAATTAGAAATTATTAAGGGGGCTCGTCGCTAAAATTAATTATATTTTTAATAAACGCCGAAAAACCAAAAATAAACGTTTTTAAAAAGGAAGAATATTTATTATATAAAAAGAATAAACTTTTTTAACCGAAAAGAAAAAAAGTAGTAACAAAGTACAGCTAATAACGGCTAAAGGTAATTATTATAAAAGAGTTAAAATAAAAAAACGGAAGTATGGCGTTTACGGTAAGTTCGGACATAATACGCGTATTTATATCGAAGTTTTAAATACGTTTAATAAAAAAGAATCCGATTAATTTGAATTAATTTAATATATTATGGTTAATTAATTTGAGTTTGTTATTGCAAGGTGCCAAAAAACGAGCCGTAAGATTGTTTAAGCCGCAAGCTTGTGTAGAACGTTATAGATCGTTATAAATGTTTTTAAATTATTAATTATTTTATATAATATAATAAATTTTATATTTTTATAATTAATTATATTTACCCAATTTATTATCGTATATTTATATATATTTTAAAATTAATTTTCTTAATAAAGGACTAATTAATAAATCTTTTAATTTTATAAATAAATTTTTTTAATTATTTTCTTAAAAAATATATATATTTTTTTTCATAATTTCAATAATAAAATGGTAAATTTCGTTTATATAGCCGGCTTATAACTTAAATACTTTGTATATTATTATATTAAAACTTTCCTTATTAAAGTAATATATATTTTAAGTAATTTCTTTTTAATTTTTATAATATACCGGCCGGTTTTCGAACATTTTTATAAAATAGGCCAGCTATTTTGTATTACAAGCGGCTTTTTAGATTTTTTAAATATTTCCAATAATATTATTTCGGTACGTAATATACGGAAAGTTTACGGTTATAACCTATAAAATACTTTTATTTTTTACCGTTATATTAGGTTAAATAATTTAATAAAAACTTAAAGTTATTTGTATTTTTTCCGACAATATAATAATTATAATAATTATTAAAATAAAGGTTAATAACGATAATAATTTAAAAAAACGGAAATAATTTAAATATAATGGTTATATAAAGGGAATTAATTTTATAGAAATAAATTTGTTTTTCTTTTATTTCGTACGTTTTCTTTAACGTTTATATTATTTTAAAATTATTTTATTTAAAATCCTTTTTTATATATAAAATACTTATTAATTTAATTAAGTATGTTTACTTGTTAAAATAATTTTTAAAATTCGTTTTTCGTAATATTAAAAAATATATTTTTAAAACTTTTATTATTATTTAAAAAGTTCCTTTTTTATTAAATTAAACGTTTTTAATAATAATAACTTTATTCGTTAACGGATTCTAAATTTTATAAATATTAATAAATCGGTCACCGATAAAAAATTAATTTATATTTTAAAATATAAGTTTTAAAATCTTTATTTTTTTAATAACGGTAATTATTATGACGGAAATTATATAATTATAAATTTATAAATAGATTTTTTAAAGTCTTCGATTAAATATTATAATCTTAATCTTTATATATTAAATAATTATAATAAATTTTATATAATGTTTATTAAAAAAAAGTATATTTAAAAACATACATAATTTACCGTCGTGTTATATTATAATTATTTACAAATATAATAATTTAAAATTAATAAAATTTATTATAAGCTATATATATTTTTAAAACCAAAACCTCCGTATTTTAAATTTTAAAATTATAAAATGTTATTATAAAATATAATATAAAAACAAAGTATATAAATACAAAAATAGTTATAATTAAGGTAATAAGAATTAAAAACTTTTTTAAAAAATTTAAAATTTATATTTAAAGGTTTTATTTTTATTTTAAAAAATAATATAAATATATTAAAGCAAATAAAAGAAATATAAATATTACGAGAAAAACGTTTCATTAAAGTTAAATATTATTACAGACGTTAAAAAGTCCAGATAAAAAATATTAACTTTTAATACGTAAAAAATAAAAATAATCCTGTAAACGTGCTGACGAACTTATTTAATAAAACGGATTTTAAACGATTTATACGGGATTTAAAACTTAAGAAATCGGCAGGTATTTAAGATTTGGTTAAAAATCGTAATATATAAAAGTCAAGGTTTAATTTTATATAGATTAATTATTTTTAAATTTGATTTTGAACTTTTCTGACTTTTAGCTGTATTATTTAACGTAAAAGAGCGTGTCGGCAATTGGTGCTTTCAGGTGCTATCGGCTGGTGGGCTTTATTAGGGCCGGGCGGCGGGATGCTGTTAGGATAGCCCTTGTCCACTAATAATCCTTTATCACCTAATTATATATATAAAAAGAGATTACTTACGGACTAGATTAATCATTTTTTAAAATCAAAAAGAACTAATACAGAGTAATTACGCCAGATTACTATATTCGATTACAATAACTGCTAACAGATTTAAATAAAAAGTAAATATATTTTAAATAATTAACGGTAACCTTTTTACAAATAATAAGTTATAGTTAATGTTTTAATAATGTTATAATTTCGTTGCTAGGCCCTAATTTTTATAAACTTTTTAAAACGTTTTAATTATTTTTATATTTTAATAAATTTTCGTAAAAAATAACGAGGTTTTCCGGTAAATAGTTATAGGAAATTCTACGTATTTTCTATTTTTAAAGCGTTTTTATTTTATAAAATATTATTTATTTTTACGGTTACTGCAATATTTTAGAACATTTTTATTACTTAACGTTTTTTCGTTTTGACGTTAAGGTTATATTTCTTTTTTTTCAAATTAACCTTTATATTATAACTTAGACCCTTTGTTAGCTGAAAACGCGGTCGAAACGGGATCTCAGGGCTCCGATGGCCTAAAACAGGTTCCGTAATATAATCCGGAATAATTTAACGGATCAGAACGGAATAATATAATTAAACGAAAGTAATCCGAAATAATTTAACGGATCAAAACGAAATAATATAATTAGGCGAAAGTAATCTAAAATATTTTAACGGATTATTACCGATCTAGACTTTTTTATATATACTTATTTTTCGTTTCAGTTTAAATGCTTTCAGTTTATAATATAACTTAGTTATTTAAATTATTTATTATAATTTGATTTTATTAAATATAATTAAATACTTTTATTATTTATTTAACTTTTTACAATATAATTATTAATATATACCCATACGTTTAAGTTTAATAATTAATTAACTTATTTAAATATTATATATTATAGATTTGTTATTTAATATTATCGTTAAAGCTTAAATAATACGTTATATTATTAATATATTAAACTTTTAATTTACTGTTTCATAATTTAACAACAAAATTAAGGAATTTAAAGGTTACCTTAAAAACCGGACCGAAATCTTTATTATTAATATTAAAATTAAACTTAAAAAGCCAAAACTTTATAATAATATTAATAATATTTAAAATCATTTTATTTAAAGCCGTATTTACTTTAAATTTAAAGAAATTATTAACGAAATTAACAAAATCTTTACGGTTACGGCATTTTTAAAAAAAGCATTTAAAATTAATTCGAACCTATTATACGTAATTACTTCAAAAACGGGAAATCGAACTAAAAAAAATTAATTAAAAAGTTTTTGACCTATTACGTTAATTTCGAAAATAAATTAAAGGTTAGCTTTAATAATCCGGTAGAACAATAAAAAATAATAAGAAATATTTTCGCTCTAAAATAAAAAGGATTAACGTTTAAATACGAAATAATTTTTAAGAATTTTATATTTAAAACCAGATACATAAAAAATAACGACGATAGTTTAATTAATATCTTTTATAAATATTTTTAAAAAACGTTAAAAACTAAATTATTAAATTAACAGAATTAATTAACCTTAATAAATATATTGTAAAAAACGGTACAAATTATTAACCGACAATATAAACGATAATAAAAACGAATTTTTTTTTTTTCCCCAAATCCGAATTTTTTAAAATTAATTAAATTAAAAAGCGTAACCCGCTCCCTACTCTTTATAAAACAATATTGAAACTTATAGAATTAAAAATAACCTAATAACGAAACCGTTTTTAAGTTAAATACTATAATTATAATAAAATAAAATACTTCTAAAGCTAATATAAAGCTCTTAAAAAACAACAATAAAAAAGTTAAGCCTTAATTCCCGAAAAGTAATTACAGAAACCCAATAATAACGCCAACGCTAAAACATTTAATATAATTAAAATAAAGAACAATTATACCTTTATACTCAAAGAACGAAAAAGGTTAAAAAAAACTAAAACCCTTTCTTAAACGGCAATTAACCGTTAACGCATTAATATAATAAAGCCCATTATTACATAATAACTGCACGATTACGAAAGCTAAAAAAAGCTTATGCCCGAAAAATTATTTTCCAAGTTATAACGAAAAGAATAACAAAAATACGAATAATTAAAACTAAACGCATAAATTAAAAACTACAAAGATTAAAACAAAGCTTTATCCTCGGAAGAATCCGACCGATATAATAAACTTTACGCAATCTAGTATAAAAAAATTTATTACCTTAAATACGAAAAATAATAAAGTTATATTTAACGATAAATTATTCGTATATATTATTACGAATTCGACTTTTAAAACTAAACGGAAAACGATATTAAAAATTGACGATAAAACCGATATCTTTGTAATATAGCTACTTAAAATATTATCGATATTTTTACCGTTCGAAATGATTAACCGGAAAGTAAAAATATATCCGCATACGATTTTTATATTATAAAAAATAATACGATTATAAAACTTAAATCGAGTAAGTAAACTAAACTATTATAAACGTTACCATAAAAATAATTAATAACTTGTATTTCAAATTACAGTTCGCTAAAAAGCTTAAAAATAATTTTTCAAAAAAAAAGTTCGACAGAAAAGGAACGATACAAGGCAATATAGCGCCTAATTTTATCAAAAATATTATCCGGACAAATTAAATTTCGTCCGAAAAAAGAAGTTTAAAGTATAAATCCTTTATTTTAAAGCTTAATTACGACGTTAGAAAAAAAAAATTATAACAATTATAAGCCGTTAACCGACAAAATCAAAAACGTAGTTAAAAGCTTAAAAAAAGCTTAAAAAATAAACGTTATCTATAAAAAAACTATAATATAACGAAAATAAAAAAAGTTAATATAAACCTTTTACAAAAGTTTTATATACAATAAAACGGAAAACGGAAATACCCTTTATTACCGTTAAAATACGAATTAAAGAAATTAATATATCGCATTAATAAATTACGAAACCGACCCGGACTATATTAAACTGAAAATAATTAACGCGTTAAGGTTACTATAAAAATTAAACGTAAATCTTACAAAATTAAAAACTTAAAAAGTTAAACTTTTACCTATAATAATAAATTCATTAATTATAAAATTAATTATCTTCAAATTCATATTTAAACATAAAAATAAACTATTAATTTCGATATTATTTTAATATAAAATTACGATATTATCTTTAAAAATTAACTATATCGGTATAACCCTTTAATTAATTAAGAAACTAACTAAATAAAATTCTCTTTATACATTGATAACAAAAACGATTTAAACCCGAAATTCTATTATTTAATGAACGAAAAGAATAACAAATATTTACATAAAAATATAACCAATGCCTCATTACTTAAAGAAATAAAATATATATAACAAAAAAACGTAATAAATATATACTTCGTATTATTATTATTAGTAAAATACGGTTATACGAAATAAACGATAACGTATAATAATAACTTTTAAAGGTAATAAATTTAATAAAAATCCTGCTTTAATAGTATAAATATAAACAACTATTTAAAGAGCAAATTAAAACAAAAGTGCCAAAATATAACGAATAAAACTATAAAATACTTTTTAAAAACGGTAAAATTATAACCTTTTACCTAATTTATAACTCTAACGAATGAAAATTATATATACTACGAAAATAGCTAAAAAATAAGTTTCGTAAAAAATATATATAACGTTTTAAATTTTTAACAGAATGCCTTACATTCTTCGTTCTAAAAAGAAAATTAAACCATTACGCCTAATTATTAACTATAAATAATTGAACGATATTACGATTAAAAATCATATTCCGTTACCTTTAATTATTAAAATAAAAAACCGGTTATACGGAATTAAATAATTTATAATATTAAATTTACGAAACGGGTATAATTTAATACGTATTAAATCCGAAAACGAATAAAAATTAATTTTCAAAACCAAATATAAATTATTTAAATATTTAATAATACTGTTCGGATTTATTAATGTATTCGTAACTTTTTAACGTATAATTAATTATATACTTCCTAAATACCTTAATACTTTTATTATTTATTACTAAAATAATATTTTATTTATTTTAGTTTAAAAGAATAATACGAAAAATATATTTAGAAAATTTTTAAAAGTTTTAAAACGTTAATTTATTAATTAAGGCAAAAAAAAGCAAATTCTATAAATAAAAAATATCTTATTTAAAATATATTATTACTTGAGAATATATTAAAATAAACCTTAAAGAAATCGCAATAATTAAAAACTTAACAAAATTCATTACCGTTAAAAAGATTTAAACTTTTTTCGGCTTCGTTAACTATTATAAAAAATTTATCCGAAAATTTAGCTAAATTAGTATCTTATTATTCAATTTTACAAAAAAAAAGAATTAACTTTTAATAAACGGAGAAATTAAAAAAAGCTTTTTAAAAATTTAAAAATATAATTATTAACAAACTAATATTAATTATATATAACCTCAATTACCCTGTTAAATTAAAACCTGATACTTCGAATTATACGTTAAACGTAATAATCGGATACCGAAGTAATTAAAATAATTTATACTTTATTACTTTTTATTTTTATAAATTATAAAAAGCCGAACTAAATTACGTAATACCTGATAAAAAATCCCTTATTATCGTTAACGCTTTTAAAAGATTTCGATATTATCTTAAAGAAAATTTATACTAAGTTAAAGTATATACGGATTATAAAAATCTTATATAATTTACCATTACCCGAAATTTAACAAAATAATAATTCCTTATTTTAAATACTTTTTAAAATTTAACTTTCTTATTATTTATTAAAAAAATTAAAAAAATAAAAAAGTAAACGCCCTTAATCGACGACCAAACCTAAAAAGAAAAATCCTTAAAGTACTATATTAAATACTTAACTTAATTATAAAAGGATATATAAAATTACGACAAATTATTATAATTAAAAAATTACCTTTTATTTATATTAACAAATATATAACATAACAATAACCTTTTTAAAAGGTATTAAATTAACATATTATATATATTAAAAAATACCAAAACGAATTTATACGTAATATATATCAAAATTAATTATATAAATATTTAAAACTTTACACAATTATAAAACGGATTTAACGAATTTATTACTTTTTTAAAATAAAATTAATAATATAAAAACTTATATTTCTAACAGTGAAAACAATTGATTAGTCATCGTGTTGGAAGATACTGGGTATAGTATCTATCGTGCAAATTACATCGTGTAATGAGTTTCTGTGTATTTGGCTCAGCCTAGAAACTAAGGCTTGAACCCATTCGACCTTGCATAAAAACTTATATAATAATATAATTTATATAATAAAATAAAGGTTCGAAAATATAAACTATACGGAAAATTATAACCGTTATTTATAACAAAACGATTATAATATTTAGTTATTTTTAATTTTATTATTAAATTATTATTATTAAAATATCCGGTTACGAACATATATTACGATAATATATTTATAATCGTCGATCGATTTATAAAATTTTATTATTTTCTACTATATAACGAAAATATGAATTAAAAATAATTAATATATATATTTCATAAACATTTTATTAATATATATAAATTTTTAATAAAAATTATATTGGATAAAAATATTACGTTTATTGTAAAATTTGGCCAAAACTTAATAATATAATTAAAATTAAATTATAAACTTTTTAGTATTTTTAAACTTGAAATAAACGGTTAAATAAAAATGTTTATTTAAACGTTAAAAATATACTTACGGTATTATATTAATTACTAATAAAATAAAAAAATCGAAAAGTTTTTAACAATTTAATTAACTTATAATATTAATTATTATAAAAATACTCAAATAACTTTAATTAACGTTAATTTTAACTTTATACCGAAATTATATAAAAATATAATTAAAATTAACTAATTAATGTTAAAATAAAAACAAAACTTAAATTTATACGTATACAAATATAAAAATATTATGATTAAAAAGTATTAAAAAGATTAACCTTTTTAAAAAGAAAAATAATTTACCTAATTACCAAAAACATTTAAATTAAATAACCAAGCAAAAAAATTAAACATTGAATATATCGAACTATATAAAATAATTGAAAGAAATTTAAAAATAATTATTAATTAAAATTACTTTTTAAAATTAAATTATATTTAATTTTCTACGGTTTATTATTAAATTTAGCAGCCGATATTGTTAAAATACATACGGAACAAAAAAAAGAAATTGTAAAGAACGTATTAATATATAAAATCGAACGAATATTTAATACTAGGAAAAAGAAATAACAAAAAATAAGATCTAATTAAAAAATATCAGCCGAAATTAAAAAATACGTAAAAACTCGTTAAAAACTTTACGAACGTTTAACGTTTCCTAAAACAATTTTATTAACAATGTCGGCGGTTACCCAATCGAAATCAGCAAAAATCGCCTGATTAATAATACCCGTAACGCGAAATTCGGATTTTAACCCTTTTTTCTTTCTTTTCCAGGTTATTCAAAAATTAAAAACCGCTGCTAATTAATGCGACGCTTTTAAAACAGAACAAATCTCGCTAAAAACGAAAACGGTACCACCGGAATAACGTTTTATCCAACCTAGCAAAAATACGATATAACTTCTTTTTAATTTAAAAAAATATTCGTAAACTAATTATTTTCTTTATTTAAAACGGTTAGTTTTTCGATTAATATTAACGAATGAATTAAAGAAAACACCCGACCTATTACAAAAGCATTTTTTAAAAATACAGTTTTTATAACGCGTAACATTATTTAACATAATATTTTTTTCCTTATATTTAAAATAAAATAATAAAATATAACTTTAAATTTAAAATCTAAAATAAGTTTAGTTAAAAATTTATAAATGTTTTTTTAATTAGTACGATTTTTAATAATCCTTTTTAACATAATAAAAAAAAGATAAAAAAGAAAGAATTTATATATTAAAAATCATTAAAATAAAAATCTTAAAAAAAAGAAGTCGTATTATAAAGTAAACTATTTATTAACTAAAAACGCGGTCGAAACGGGGTTTTAAGATTCCGATACCCTAAAACAAATCACGTAACGTAATCCGAAATAATTTAACGAATTAAAACAAAATAATTCAATTAGGTAAAAATAATCCGGAATAATTTAACGGATTATTACAGATCTATATATTTACTTTCCGCTTTAATTTAAATAATCTTAATTTATAATATAATTTAATTACCCAAATTACCTATTATAATCTGCTGTTACCAAACGTGATTAAACGCTCTTATTATTTGTTTAAATTTTCACGATATAACTACTAACGTAAACCCGTACGTTTAGGTTTCACAGTTAATTAATCCACCTAGCCGTTACACTTTATTATTTTACGATTCTATTAATAATATAAAAAAAACGTTATAAATTTTATTATATAAGGGTAAAAGTTATATTTAATAAACTAATTCCAAATTTATAACTTTTATTATTTAAAAAGATTATATATATTTATTTAAAAGCTTTTACTAGGTTTCTATTAATTAATATACATAGTTAAAACTTTATTTAATTATTCTTTCGAAAACGTTTTACTATATAAATTTGTTATAATACTTTTTATATATATTTTATGAAACTATTACTATAATGCTACTTGTTTTTGTTTATATAATTATAAGTTTTTTAAGTTACTTTTATTATCTTAAAACGATTAAATAATCTAGGTATAATTATAATATTTTAAAAACTTACGGATTATAATCGAAAAATATATAAGCTGATATTATTTTAAATCGTTAAATAATAATTATTATTGTACGTAAATTATGTACTCGATAGGTATAACTTTAATTTATTTGGTCTAAGTTGAAAAATCTTTTTAAATAATATTTAAAAACTCACTTTGCTTTTTTATTTATTTATTTAGTTAGTAATAAAAGGTTATATTAAAATTCTGCTTAAGTATAATAAATTATATAAAGTCTTTAAAAAACTATTTATAAATAATAAGTTTTAATTAAAAATTATAAAGTTAAACGTTATATAATAATTGAAAATATAATAAAAAAGGTTTTCGTTAAGTTATTAACTTTAAATTTCGTTATAAATATAAGATAATAAGTATAGTTTATTCTTTATTAATTATAACGAAAATAACGTAATATCTTGATTTTATTTTATAACATAATCGATTAAAAAAGAATTTATAATAAAATTTATATTAATCTTTGTAAAAGGGCGATTAGGAATCGGTAAGGAAATAAGTCTGTCGTAAAGTTAATATAATGCCGTCTTAGAATTTTTATATTTAAGATAATTTATTAAATACTTTGTTATATTTTATTCTGCGCTTTTTAAAAATAGTTTTAAATTAACCGTTTATACGTTGCTGTAATATCGAGATAACCTGTTTTTAACCTGGTATAATAATAATTTATAATTCTTTTTACGTATATTTAAATTTATACAATATAAATCGTATTTTTATATTATAGTAAATTAGTATTTCTATTAATACTTTATAATTATTTACCTGTTACGCGTTTTTTAATACGTTTAAATTTTAGGTTTTCCTAAATATAAATTTATCTTTTTGTTGTATCTTAAAAATAAAACTAATTATTACTATTTTTCTTGGCGATAATACCGTTTTAATAGTGTTATTAATTATTCGTTCTTATAAAATAAACTATTTTTAATTTTAATTAATATACGTTTTTATAATTCTTTTTAACTTATACGTATAGACCAATTAAATTCGTGCGCCTACCTATTTCCCACCAAAATATACCATTTTTACCCCGCATATAATAATATAAGAAAATGAATATGAATTAAAAGAAACTGTTAATAATACGTAGCTTTACTTAAAGTTATTATATTTTAAATAATATTATAAAGTTTACTATCAAGTTGAAAATTATCGTTATTTAAAGCTTAATATAACTAGTATTACATAAGAATTCAGATTTTTAATACGAAAAGTAATGTTACTACTTAATATTTAATTTACTATTAGCGAATAAGATTATCTAGAGAAGATTAAGTAGCTAATATATATAATATGTGTAATAATTATATAGATATGTATTTCTGATATTTTTATTATTTTTATACAAATTATTATAATAAATTCGAAAACGTATGTTTTCGTGGGAAACAGGTAAGTGCACGGATATATTTAAACTATTAGTGTATCGATTTTAACGTAAATCGGTAACAATGAATTAAAATACCGAAATTTTTTTATATTAAAAGCCGTTTATAAATATTTAAACGTTAAATCTTTATTAAAAGATAATTATATAATTTTTTAAATTCCGTTACGTAATTATTTTCTTAAAAATATTATCATTTTTATATAACTTTTTACAAATTTATTAATGTGCCATATAAGCGACCTGTACACTTTTTGGCACCTTATAACTATGAATCCAAATAACTTAACTACAACATCTTTAATTAATTCCAATTAGCTGTATTTCTTTTCGTTAACTGTATTTCTAGCTTTTTAACAAGTGCACGCATTATATCAAAGCTTATTATCGACGTTATATTGCTATTTCTTTCTTTTAACCTTTTTACGACAGCTTTTTTAAACAGCTATTAATAATATTCTTTTGCTATTACTTTTTTTGTTAGCTCAATGAACCTATATATCCTTTATTAAAAATCTTTTTTTATATCAAACCTTTGTTCTAAACGTCGACTTACGTAAGATTAAGTTATTACGAAATCAAACCCTATAGCACCCCGACGCGCCCCTTAACGCGCCCCCGAATACACCCCGTAATTCGTCCCGTAACGCGTTCTACGACACGTTCCCTAACGTATTTACAATATATACCTTTACCGTATTATATCTAGATAGAAAAGTTGGTATATTTAAGTTAAATAATCGGTCGACAGTAAATTTTCTATCGGTTAACTTCAATTCGTACAAAATAAAGATAATATTAATTCGAACGCGTTAAAAGTTAATCGGTCGCATATAGGTTAAAAGGAAGGAATAATAATATAGCGTCGATAACAAACTTTGATATAATACGTACATTTGTTAAAAAGCTAAAAATACGGTTAGCGAAAGGGAATATAGTTACGTTATTTAAATTAATTGTTATAAGGTGCTAAAAAGTGTACAGCTCGCTTATGTACTACGTTATAAATCTTTATAAAATTTAAAAATATTAAAATATTACAAAGATTTCGAAGTAATTATTAAGTCCTAATTATCTTAATACGATTACTTTTTATTTTAATATCTTTAATTAAAATCTTAAATTTTAAAAAGAAACGGCCAAAATGTAAAATTTATATTTATTCGTATTAATAAAAAGTTTTTAATTTTTAAGTTTTTCGAATATTTAGCGGATATATTATTTATATTTTATAAAATACTTAGTATATATTAATATATTCTGCCTAAAAAAGACTTAACTTTGTAAACAAAATTAAATAAAATAACAAATTAATGCCTTAATTTTTAGGCTTTATTAAACCTATCCCTTTTGCAGCTTCGATTTACGTCGATTTTTATCGAAATTCTAAACGTTTTTCGTAATTTGGAGCAGCCGAGCAAACTATTGTTCATAATCCTTTTTGTATCGTTCTAAAATCTGAACTTCGGATTTTTAAACTTATTACCATTTTTCTGTTTTAGTTTCGTTAATAGTTCTTTTATAGTCGTTATATTTTTCGATATATACTTTTACAAAAATCGATTATCGTTACTTTCGTAAAATAAATTATATCCGAAAATTAAAAGCTAAAATCGATTTTTTTTAAAAAAGATTTTTTATATCGATAGTAATGTCGATAGTCTTAGCTTATTTAATAATCTTATACGAGTTATATATCGTTAATAAAACGGTTTTTGTAGAAAGCTTGCGGTTATTAATAACCGGTATCGTGTATTAGAAATTTCGCGCCTTGGAAACGATCGAGCCGTAAAACTGGCGAGAGCTCGAAAAGATGCTAGCCTTTTATGCGCAGTTAAGGTTTACTGCGCAAAGCTTAACATCTTCTAAGTTATATTATTTTCTTTAAAAACTTAGTTAAATTAACCAGCGGGTATAAAATTTATTAAGGTTAAAGCTTATCGGCAACTACGTATTCGGTTTTAAAATAAGGCTTTATAAAACTAACATATTAATTTCTTTTAATTATAAAATTATTAATTAATTATTTTGTTAAAAGATATCAAATTTAAAATTTATCGTACAAGTTATATCGTATAATAATTTTCTATATATTTAGTTTAGTTTAAAGAATAAGGCCTAAACTTATTCGATTTTACATATATTAATATATTATATAGTATATAATTAAAACAATGTTTATTAAACCTGTTAACGCTTTGTTAAAATATATTTAAAACGAAATTAATACGTTAATACAGTATAAAAAACTTTATTAACTATTTAAAATAATTATATTTAATTCGACAGGTAATTTTTTATTTATTATCTTTTTTAATACGTAATGGATAATAAACGTCCTTGAAGTTATTTTCGTATATATACTCACAATTATTAAACAGTCGAAAATTTCTTATTTTAAAAGTAAAACTATACGGTTTTTACGAATTATCCGGTTAGGGCTTTTATAATTAAAGTAAAAATAAAACGTTTGTTTTAGAAAAACGAAAATATTAAAGAATTTGTTATATTATTATGAGGTTTAATTAATTTCTTTTGGTCCTTTTTAACTTTTTTTAAAATCTTTCTTTTTCGTTTTTTTAAAAATAAATGAAAAAAGTATTTAAAGTAACGCTTTTATTTAAAATATTTATTTTATATTAATATATTAAATTTAAAAGTAATTTGCCTATTTTCTTTTAAAGAATATATTAACGTGATCTAAACGGTATTTCTTTTACTATTTTTTATAACTTTTTTTATAACCTTTTTATCGTTTACTTTTAAAAATAATAATATAATTATTAATACCGTTATAAAAAAGGTATTGTTTTATTTTCTTCTTTATTAAATTCGTAACGTCCATATTCTTAAGTTTTAATTAATATTTTTATTTAAGCTTTAATTAATTGATACCAAATTTTATAATTCAAAAATTATAATAAATTTAATATAATATTAAATATTTCCGTAATATTAAAAGAGTTTATAATTCGGATTTAATATATAATAGACTCGTGTATTATAATGCAGCCGCTCGAAATATTTTTTTCATTTAGGTTAAATATTTAATTAAAGTAATTAACCGTTTCTTTTTGATATATTTCGATATATTATATTATAATTAGTTTTAAAGTTTATTAAATTAGAATATTTAATATTAACATTTTTAATAATTTAATAAAATGATATAAACGTAATAAAAAAGCTTTATTTTAAATAATTTTAACTTATAATATAATTTAGTTATTTAAATTACCTTTATTATTTATTATTACTAAACGTAATTAAACACTTTTATTATTATTTAAATTTCTACGATACGACTGCTAACATAAACCCGTACGCTTAGGTTTAACAGTTGATCAACCTATTTAGCCGTCGTACCCAGGCCCTCGGATTTTCTAAAACCCCATTCCGACCGTGCCTTTAACTAATAAGGGGTTTGAGTTGTAACACAAAACTAAAAATTCTTTTTTTGTCATATATATATATGATAATCCTATTATTTGCGTAATATTTCTCGAATTTTATAAAATTATAGTTTGCGTAACTGTTAAAAAATAAAAGAATATTTCGACCTTGTTATATACGTCCGCATATATTTATCGAAATATTAAAGGTATTTTAGATTTAATTTGTTCTTTATTTAATTATAGTAACTTATATCAAGTCTTTAATAAAATAATAATAAATATTTGCGATACTAAGAATTAAGTTTCTTTTTATTAAAATAATAAAAAGGTATAATTAAATCGGTTAATTCTTTCATTAAGAAGTATTTAATACTTTAATATAAAGTTATTTTTTCTTAAGTAAAAAGGCGATTAATTTTGCGAAATTAAATACGTTTTTAATAAACGCTTAAAAAAAATAAACGCCTTTAAAAAAAGAAATACTTATTATATATAAAAATAAGTTTTGTTAGCTGAGGAATAAAAGATAATAAAAAAGATTTAATTAATAAGAGTTAAAATAATCGTTATAAAAAGATTACAAACGAAAAAAAGATAATATAACGTTTATAGCAAATCCGAATATAATACGCGTACTTTTAAAAAAGTTATAAATACGTTTAATAAAACGAATTCGATTAGTTTAAATAAATTTATTATTACGAAATGCGAAACAGTATAAAGCTTAGTTATATATACAGCTTATTTATATAATACGTTATAAGCTTTACGAAAAGTATATAAATAATTACACTATTAAAACGTTTAATTATATCGAAATATACGCTTTAAAAAGATAACTTTATATTTAATTATAATTCCGTATATAAATTGAAACAATTATTAATATTTAATTTTTAAATCGTTTTTAATAATTTAATATAATAATATAACGAAATCGATATATTTATTACGGTTAAATAATAAGTTATTATATTTATCAGTTAAATTCGAAATTAAAATATGGCCGATTAAAAAGGTGGAATAAAAAATATTTTGTTAATATTTAATTATAAATCAAATTAAATATATAACGACTTTATTACTATATTTCGAAAAAAAAAACCAAAAAAAAAACCATATAAATTATAACGTAAAAAAACTCCCGATAAAAAGCCCGTATAAAATAAAGATAATTAGCCATTTTGCTTTAAGTACAATAAATACGGATATATAGCGAAAGATTGCCCGAAAAAGCTAAAGCGTGGCGTTAAGTGCAAAGTTGGCTTTATTTCGGCAGGGCTTAAGGACGTATACAGGTCAAACGGAGGGGTTTTGTGATGACTTGAGGGCGCCGGCGACATCTGAATGGCTTCATGGCAACCTTAGAGCCATGAGGGCGTGTCGGCAGTTGTGGTGATTTGTTGAAAGGGCTTCGGGAGGATTGAAAGGGCTTTGATATGTGGCCCTAGGTTTGCAAGAGCAAAAGGGTCTAGGCTATATCAGCCAAGGAGATTCCACCTATCTAGCTAGTCCCAGAAATCAAGCAACCCAGTTCCCCCAGTCTGAAGAATTGCAACACATTTGTCGACAGTTAGATATAAAGAACATCAATTATACTGTTGTATTCGCTTAAATTGCGTATGTATTACGTGTGCAGTTTTTAGGTAGTCTAGCCACTGAACATATATGCCGATCAGTTGGCGGCTCTTCCGTGTATACGGTGCGCGTAGCACCCCTGGCTGGCTCACAGGTATTCCCCTCGCCCTACGCTCAGCAAGGTCCGAAACGGAAGAAAGCTTAAAGCAAGCAGTGGCGAACCCTCCCCCGGCATCCGAATTCTTTTCGTTACTACTCCCGTACCCCTGCAACAGACTCTGATACTCGAAAGCCTCCATGACCCAGATCGCCAACGCGCTCATAATGAGATAGCCCTCGAGTCCCTCGTCCACGCCCTCCAGGACATCGATCTCGCCACCCTTCTTCCAGTTGAAGACTCCGCCGCTGAGCAGCCGCGCCACAATGCGCCCGTCCTCGTCGAGGGAGTCGTACACCGTTTTGAGCGCCTTTCCCCTGTCCTTGCACCAGCGGTACTCGGCCCTCCTGCAACCCGTCCCGCTGCCGCCGCCGCTGCCCTTAGCCGTGCTGAAGCGGTAGTCGCTGCGCCGCAGCATGTTCTTGTCGCGCCGCAGCTCCTCCCACGCGATTTGATGCTGCTTCCTGGCCTGTACTAGTGCGTGGTAGTCGCCCCCGCCCAGCAGTATGTGCCGCGACGTGGTGCGCAGCCGCGCGAAGTTGACCATGGGCGCCGACTTGGAGTCACCGCCCCGCAGCAGTAGCTGGGGCGACGTCAGCGACATGTGCGTCTCGAAGTAGTACGTCGCGGGGCTCGCGGACGAGCCGAGGTGCAGCCCCGCATCAAGCCGTGACGCCGTGTAGTACAGATGGTATTTCTTGAGGCTGGATTTGGCAGGCTCCAAGATGGCGTCGTCGTCGACGTCCTGGGTGTGGTCGGCGGAGGGATTCTCCGCCTGGGGCGGTGACGTCGTGTTCATGACTGGTTGGTTGTGGGAATTCTGTGGGTGTGCTGGTGTAGTAATAAGGATTAGGAAAGAGGCTCGTGAAATTCTACGTCTGATCTGTCATCACTTGATTGTGGATGGAAGGCGAAGAATGTGTATGAAACCAGCAGTGCCAGGCTACGGAGATTTATAATCGAGTGAGAGATGTAATGGGACGAGATGTATAACAAAGAGAGATATCTGTATTGAAGGTCAGTCGTCAAGATCACCACCGAAACAATGCCCATGCACTACCCGTGGCTGTGAACCAAGTTGTGAGGCCGGGGAGCGTTACGTAGCTTTTCTCCGATAAAGTGTCCAATTAAAGTACATATCTCCTTTTCTACCCGGCAATGATAGGGGAGCCCTACCACACCTCGCAGAGAATGCCAAGAATGGCCTGACAAGATCGGCACAGCGCCTGACCCCGACATTGGAAGCCGTCACTTGAAACTTGAAGGATCCGCCCCGATACGACATGCTTGGAAGCTCGGTTCTGCCAAGACCCACCAGCCACAATCCCATACAGTCGCATGAGCGAATAGGAGCTTTTGACCACGTCACTTCTAGCCGGTTCGGCGTGCGAGACTAAATTCACGGGGTGAGAGCTCAGCCTCTCTTTTATGCCACTACAAGCTCTTTTCCCTTCATTATTGGCATTTGACGCACTTCTATTCCACTCCCGTTATCGTAGTAGTATATTGAGTTCCCCGAGAAATTCATCGGCAACACGTCTCCCCCACACATACTTCGTACGGATGTTGAATTGTCATCGCCTACACCTACAAGCTTTAACTTGACATTGAACGGCAAAAATTCGCTCATATACACATACCCAAAGAATGACAATGATACCGGACGCTAAAGACATATCACCTCCTTACGAGGAGGTAAATGACGGACCCCCAGATGATGTCCTGGAGCCAGAGGTCTTCGTGTTCGGAGGTGAATCCATAACATGTGAAACCACAGCCTCAACGCCGCTTTATCAGATGAGCTGGGATGTAACCACTATCCCACAAAAGGGTACCTCTGTGGTATTCGAGAGGATAGATCACGACCCACACGAGAAGGCCGAGAGCACAGCGCCTATAAAACAGCAAAAACAGCATCTGTTTTATCTTGCGCACCCGGCAGGCGCGCAGTACCGAACGGACAGACCTGCCTATTACATCACATCCGTGTCGCCCGGCGCGCTGGGCAACATCAACCTCGAAACGTCAAATCCTAAGTTCCAAAAGGCCGAGTTCAAGGCGCTGTTAAGCCCGGAGAAAAGCGCGTCGGAGAGCCCGTTGTTCGACGAAAAACCCGAGCCCCTATTTGACGTTAAGCCCAAATGGATGGGTGGTCGCTATACGTGGACTGATTCCGCCGGCAAACAGGTAGCCTATGAGGATAAGAAAAGGGACAAGCACAGATTAGTCGTCACCGCGGCAATGAGAAGGACGATGAGAGATGCGCTGATCGCCACCTGGTGTTTGAGGCTATGGCACGATACGGCTGAAAGCAAAGAGGCTAAGAGAGATGGTGAGTTCGTACTACTGAGGACAAAGCTCTTGAGACCATTGGCTTGTCAGATCAACTAACTAGCTTCCAGCCATAGAGCGGCTCACTCCGGCAGACTGTATGGATGGCTATGGCGATATGAAATTGGCCAAGAGAGTTGGAGCACTGGCCGCTCTCGGTGGTGCTTGAACCGCTTGAGCGTCAGGGGCAGTCTGCCACAGCAAGGTAAAGTCTACGTTTTCTAGGGCGGATATGGAAGGTCCTTGTGGCTTTCTCAAACGGAATTCGAATTATACGGTAGCGATTTGTAAAATAAATCGTAGGCACGCCGCGTCTGACTACTATTCCAACCAATGAAATGCTTTGCATTATAAGGAGCTTGCATAACTACCGGATTGCAAATGGCATCGTTCCCGCCGGCCCTGCGTCGCCAAGCTAGCTTGCGCTATTCAGCAGGTGGGATATCCTAAAATGGAGCTTACATCAAAGCCCGCTTTATTTTTCTGAGGAATGCGCACAACTCAGGATAAAGCAGCCAAGAGCTGTCCTCAGTATAGTTGACGTCCCTGCCGTCATCGGCATTACGGTTAAGGCCTCTACTATCACCTAAACTTTATAAGCGTAAGCCGGTAAGGCGAAACCGCCCCTTTACTTAGTCCGGAAGTTGAGCGCCCGCCCTGAATAGTGTTAAACAGCCTGAGACCACGAAATATGAGTATCCTCGTTGCAGCTTTATTCGTATATTAATGTTGTTGATGATAACAGATAACTATCTTCTTTAAGGTTTCAAGGAATTAATCCCTTATATAAATTAGCTGTTACTTTTATGTTCTTTAGTTATTAGCGTAATAAACGGCTCGATTTCTTTCGACCTTATTTTATTATATTCGATATACTTCTTATTAAGGCTATTATAAACCTCGCTAGTGCTTATTATATTGTAATTATTTATAAATAAGTTTTTTTCGAAGCCGATTTAAATCGTTTCTTGTTAAAAGTCTTGGCGTAATTTTACGTTTTATTCGATGCGTTATAATGTTTTGGCAAAATTCGGGGTTTTTTCTTAATAAATTTTAATTATTAAATAAAATTTTTCATTTTTAAAAGTTTTATTAACTTTTCTTATCCGTAATTATTAAATAATTTTATAAAACCGTTAATTATTACATTATTCCATTTTTTTAAATCTTTTTTTCCTATATATATATTTTTTTTAAATCAATAATTTTATAGTTTAACGTATTTTAATTTTATTATTAACTTTACAACGTTTTTATAAAAAGTTTAATTTTTTATTTTTTATTATAATTTATTATAAAAACATATTTAAATATAATAAGCAATATTACTAGTAATTTATTTAAAAATACGTTTTTTAACCGTTTGGTTTACATTTAATAATTTCGCTTTAATCGTATTTATAATAATTATATCCTACTTTTGTGTTTTTTATTTTACAACTTTTTCGAATAATAAGATAAAAAGATTTTAAAGGTTTTTCCGGTTAATTAATTATTAGCGAACGAAACGTTATTTATATATATTATTATTTAAATGTTTTCGTTATTTGCGTACCGAGTTATACAACTACGAGTATAATATAAATAACGAATTACCTTATTTATAACTTTGTAATAAACGTTTAACGAGTTATAATTAAAACGTAATGATCGTAAAATAACGAACGTACTATTAAGGCGTATAGAAATGTTAACGAAAAGCATTAAACCGATCTTTTTTGAATATAATTTTCGCTGTTTATTCGTTACCGTCTTTTCGAATAGAAAAAGTTTATATTAATTTATAAAAATATAAGAAGTTTGTTTTAATATATTAAAATAGTATTAATCTATAATTTCTTTTAATATATAACTTTTATAGTAACTAGATTAATTTTTCCTTTTTTGTTTTAAAGTAAAGATCTTTAAATTCTTTTAAACCTTTTAAATATATTAAATTTATATTAATTTTTTAAGTTTAAAGTTCTTTTAAATGTTTTTTTTTTCTTTTACATTTTTAAATTATATTTTCTTCGAAAAAGAATATAAATATATCGCCTTATATTATTATACAAGGCTTGTAAGAGATTTTATAAGAGCTTATATCTTTAAAAGCTTTTATAAACGTTTTTATTATCAAAAAAAACCTTTTTAAGCTTTAATATAGTCCTTTCTTTTTTAAACTTTATAAATATTTTTATAAAAAGCTTTTATTTAAATTACTATGATAAAAGCGTTAATTGCGCTTAATTACGGAAGTTTTAAGTTAAACTTAGTACTTATTATAAATATTAATCGTAACGTTACTTCTATTAACATTCTTATTTTTGTAAGTAAATCTTTAATTTTGTATTAATTTTTATATATTATGAATTTAACCTTATATTTTAAAAGCATTTTAAACTTATCGAACTTATAAGTAAATATCGATTTGTAATAAGTACTTAATAATTCATCGCTAATTTCCTAATTATTTCTTTTTACAATATAAAAAAGGCTATATTTTTACAAGTAAATCATTTACGTTACGTAAAACTGTTGTTTTATTTCGTAATTTAATTACTTTCGTACGTTTTTAAATAGTTTTATTAACTTCTTTTAATAAAAAAAACGTTTTTCTTAATAATAAATGTTTTTATTAAAAGCCGGCAACTTTATAATTACGAAAACTATAAAATCTTTCCCCTTTTTACAAAGTTTTTAACTTATTTTTATATTTTAAAACCTTTTATAACTTATTAAACAGGCTATTTAATAGTTAGATCGACGTAATTAACGTACCGAATCTTTTTAATAGCTTAAATAGTTGTAGAAAGTTATTTTAACTTATATTTTTAATGTTTGTTTTATATTTTATAATGGTTTTATTTTAAACGCTTTTGTTCTTTAATTATTACTTTTTCGATAAGGTTATAAGTTAATTTTTATTCTTCTCTAACTTTTATTTTCGACTTATTTTATTTAGGGATTATTTTATTAACTTTTAATTCTTTAAGTAACTGTACTTTTGCAACTAAAATTGTAAAGTTTTTAATTATTTTTTAAGCTTTTTACCGTATTTTCCTTATTATAGAACTTTATTTCTTTAAAATTGCGTTTTTTGTTACGATGATCCTTTCGAATTCAGGTACTTATACCTTACGAAATATTTAATATATACTTTAAAATTTAGCTTTTCTAATTTGTTAAGCTTATAATTCGGGTTAAGTTTTAATACGTAACACCTGTAATCGTAAGTCTTAAAATATGTTAACTGATGTATTTTAAAATCTAATATGTTATCTTTTTTAATTAGGTAAATATATATAATTTTATTTAACGTTGTTTATTTAAAAGTAACTACTAAGGTTTTGTTATAAAGATATGTAATGCAGTTAATAGAGTTTTTCTATAAGTTATATAATAGTTTCGACTTTATTTTTATTACGTATATCTCTTTTATTTTTATATCTTTTTTAACGTTTTGCGTTTTTATTTTAGACGTATATATATAAAGCTAACAGTTCAATGAAAAATTGTTTTAAATGTAACTATTTTAAAAATAACTTACGAACGATTTTAACTTATTATTTTACTTATTTTTCTAATTATAAAAGAAGCGGCCTTTATATAACCTTTTTTTCAATTATATATTAACTTTTCTTGTTTAAAATATATAAATTTTCGTAATTACTTCGGTACCTTATATTATTATTAAAAACATTAAAAGAATGCCCGGTAAACTCGAATAACTTATAACCTATACCCTACGCTATAATGCGAGCTATAACAATAATTAAGTTAAATATTTAATAAACAATTAGTTATAAATTTACAAGTTATAGCAACAATATCGGCGGTTATTCTGCACTTACTTAATAATTAAAATCTTAATACTTAATTTGGGTTTTAAATTAATATTCCAAATTACGTTATATAAAGTTCAAATTAAATCGAAATATAGTTAATTTATAATATTTTTATGTTGTTTAAAAGGTAATATAGCATTTTATTATTATATTAAAAATGAATTATTTGAAAAGGTTAAAACGCTTACATTTAAATATCGTAATAACTATTAACTAAGCTTTATCTTTAAATTTTATAATAATAAGTAAAAACGGCGATTTATTTTTAATAGTTTATACTACTTTTAATATATTAAAAGGATTTTACAAAATATTTTATAATAATAAAATCTTAAGCGAAATATATGTAAAGTTAAAAACTTTAAAGTTTAATTTAATACTGTATATAAACTGTAATAGCGACGTTATTAAATTAACTATTAAATTTAATCGTGCGATATATATAAATAGTTATATTATATACACTTAAAGTAATACAATAATTATTAATTAATATTTAACAATAATAGGTAAAGTAATTAAAATAAGTATATAAAATTAAAAGTTGTTAAATAATTAAATGTAAAAAATAATAAATATATATTGTCGGCAGTTGTGGTGATTTGTTGAAAGGAGGTTGAAGGGATCCAAAGGGCTTTGATTGGTGGCTCTAGGATTGCCAGGACAAAGGAGCTGAAGCCTATATGTGGCTGCTCCCCCACCCCAAGTTGTAGAACAGGATAAGCAAGCAACCCCAAGAACCTAGTTCCCCCCCAGTCTAAAGGATTGCAACGCATTTTCCCGCATGGTAGCATCTTCTGGTTCCGTCTTTTGGCACTCTTGACGGCGGAGAATTGACATCCCGATCCACCCATTCTGTGTTGCATTCGAGGTACTGCTACGCTTCGGTACGGAAGGCTAGGAGAGGGGGGCAGGCTCGTCGACAAGCAGGCTCGACGGGCAGGGTAGGAGGGGGTCGTCGGCAGGCTCGACGACAGGCTCGACGGCAGGCTCGGCGTGAGGGCGCCTAGTAGCATATCTGTCAGAACGTACCAGCTCCGCCTAGAGAGAGGCTTTAAAGCTCTCTTAATCGCTTCAGGCAAGAGAGAAGCGTCTGCATACGCAGT
Organism: Monosporascus sp. CRB-9-2; assembly: GCA_004155915.1. Classification (NCBI taxonomy): domain Eukaryota; kingdom Fungi; phylum Ascomycota; class Sordariomycetes; order Xylariales; genus Monosporascus; species Monosporascus sp. CRB-9-2. The sequence continues at coordinate 41,755 of QJOA01000241.1, read as the reverse complement.
GGCCGTCGTCAATTAAAAGCAGAGGCTCGTCGACGCGGTGACGTCCGAAAAGACCGAAAGAGAGAGAAACCATCGAGAGAGAGAGCTACGTTGGCGTTTCGAAAGGACGTAAGAAGTTAGCCAGAGGGCTTCGACCTGGAATAACTGGCAACGGGAAGCCCGCCGCGGATTCGGTGGCAACGTCGACGAGATACTGACGCCTTGGAAAGAAAATCAGAATACCGGAGGGAAAATCAGAACGCTGGAGATACACCAGAACATCAACGAAGTCATCACGAGGTCACATGGCGAAGGATTTAAAGGCGCATTTCATCCCCGAGGAACTGGAGGACGGACAGAATGGATTTTTGGAGACTTGAAAGCACCGGTAAGAGTCTGAATGGCCCCATGGCAACCCTAAGGCCATAAGGGCGTATCGGCAGTTATGGTGATTTGTTGAAAGGAGGTTGAAGGGATCCAAAGGGCTTTGACTGGTGGCTCTAGGATTGCCAGGACAAAGGAGCTGAAGCCTATATGTAGCTGCTCCCCTACCCCAAGTTACAGAACAGGATAAGCAAGCAACCCCAAGCAACCCAGTTCCCCCTAGTCTGAAAAATTGCAACGCATTTGCCCACATATATATTTTAAACAAGGTCTTTAAATAAATAATAAATCGTTTCGAATTTATCCTTAATTATCGCATAGAATTTCCGTAAATTACAGGAATTCTTTATCGTTTTTATTATACTGATCCGTTTAGATTTGTTAAATTTATTCGCTGTTATATTATATAATTAGATACAAGGTCGAACAGGTTCAAGCCTTATTTTTCAGACTGAACTAAATATATAAAACCTTATTATACGATGTAATTTATACGATAAATATTATATCTAATATCTTTTTAAAACAATAATTAATTAATTATTGTCGTTATTAAAATAAATTAATATTTTAGTTTTATAAAGCCTTACTTTAAACCGATTAATACTTGGTTGCTAATAAGTTTCGACTTTAATAAACTCTATACTCGCTGGTTTTGGTAAAGTTATTAAATAATTTTTTAAATTATAACCCCATTATAAATAATAACCTACGGTTTGGCAGGATTAAATAATATAACTTAGGAAATATTAAGCTTTACGTTATAAACTTTAAGGATAAACCTTAAAGGCAAACTTTAAAAGTAAACCTTAACGGGAAACCTTAATAACGTATAAAAGGCTGGTATTTTTTCGACCCTTCGCCAGTTTTATAACTTGATCGTTTTTACGGCATTTTTTTGAAGTTATTTAAAATAATATCCTTTATAAGTCCGAATACGCGATATCGGTTATTCGTAACTGCAAGCTTTTTACGAAAACCGTCTTATTAACGGTATTAAAATCCTACAAAATTATAGGCCGAACTATAACCATCGATATTACTGTCGATTTAATATTTCTTTTTGAAAAAACTAACTTCAGCTTTAAATTTTCGGATACAATGTAATTTACGAAAGTAACGGTAATTGATCGTTATAAAAATATATGCCGAAATATAGGACGATTATGGAGATACTATTGGCGAAACTGGAAGTGAAAAATAGTGACCAACTTGACGACTTCGAAGTTCAGATATTAGATTTTATGTAGCTATATAAGTTTCGAAAAAGCTTTAATTTTAAGTTTAACCATGCGTTTTAATTATTAAAGTGCTTGTATATAATATAAAGCTTATAACTTATAAATATTTATAATAAATAATTTATTTATAAAGGTTTTTTTAAAAGAGCTTTTTATTTAAAATTATTATAATGCTTGTAAATAATTTATAAAAAAGAGTTTAATATATTGTTACGAGTTAAGCTTATAGTTAGGAACTAGCTTTCGCTAATCCCTGAGAGTTTTATATATATATAGCTGGTTGCTTTCTTATATCTGCTTTGTACCTTTGTAGCTACTTTTTAAATTTTTAAATAAACTTATATAGCTTATTTCCCTAGCTTTTACGTATATAGCCTTAATATATTTAAGAATTTCCTTTTTGTAACCGGTTCGTTGTCGTAAGAAATATATTGGGTTATTTCTTTTTAAAAAAGAATTATGATGTTTAATTTTACAAACGTTATATAAATTACAAAATCGGAAGAATTCTACCGCTTAGAGGTTTCGAAATAAATAAAATCTTGCTTATTAACAGTAAAATAATCCAAGATATTCAAGTACGACTGTTATACGTTTAACAAAACTTTAATGGGTAATTTAAAAAAGTAACGTTTTTATCGTATATATAAAAAACCTTAAAAAGGTTAAATTTCGACCCCGTTCTAAATTATATTACCGTTGTTTTGAAACAATTTAATAAAAATTAAAAGGTTAATTAATACTTAATTAAGTTGCGTTATCGTAATATTAAAACAATATTAGAATATATTTGTATTTTTAAAAGAGATTTTTATTAATTTAAATAAAGACCAATAAGATAAAAAGATTAAAACTTTTTAATTAAACTAGAACCTTAACACCGACGATAAAAAGAAAATCCTTTATAAAAAATGTCTTAATACGTAAATTAAACTTAAATAATTTCTTACCGTTTAAAAACGTTATTTTTAACGGTTTTTATATTAAATTATTTATGTAAAGATATTTTTAAGCGGAAAATAAGCTATAAAGAATATGAAAATAAAGGTTTTAATAAAATATAACGTAAATGTTATTAGCGATCGAAAACTATTATTTAAAGTATAGCGAAACCGTTTATTGCGAAAATATTAACGAAATATTAAAAGTTTTCTTATAGTTTAAATATTAAAAAATGAATATGATAACGTATATAAAACTAAAAACGAAAACGAAAATTAAATATATTTAATATGCTTAGAAAATAAAAAAATAACATAAAATCTTTATATGAAGCGAGTAATACGTAGCGAACTAAAAATATACGACCGTAAAATATATAACATACTTTAAATATAAATTTAAAAACGTATAAAGTTTTAAAAACGTAGTAACGTAAAATACGTAGCGCAATTTTCTTATAACCGTTAAAAGAAACTCGGATTAAAATTTACAAATATTACCGCCTCGAAATAAAGTTTTTAAAACAGTAATATAAGTAAACATATATTATGTAACGAAAAAGCGACAATTATATTTAAAGAAAGAAGTTATATTACGAGCCAGAAACCTAGTTAAGAGCTAGTTTGGGTTAATTTTATAGATTTTTATATATGTATTTAACTAGATGCTTTTTCGTATTTATTTTACACACTTTTAGTTGCTTTCTTTATTTTTAAATAGACCTGTATAGTTTATATTCCTAACTTCTACGTTTGCAGCTCTTAATAAATATATATAAATTACTTAAAAGATTTACCTCTTTTTTTGTGTAGGTCTTTATGGATCACCCTTTTATTTTTATAAGTAAGCCGTAAGTCGCCCAAATTTAAAGTGGGTAATTGTAGGTGACCCACGGGTACCCATTCCCTTACCCTAGTCTTAATACCGTGCTCTGAGATATTTCGATCTCGATTAATAAAAGTGAGATGTCATAGACTTACCAATCTTAGTGCGCCAACAGGATTAAAGCCGCCGCAAACTTCAGAAGAGTGTTAGCAAGGCTCATACGCCAAAGAACCAATTTGTCAGCTAGCTTGAAAGTGCGTAGCGCACTTTATATACGGAAAGGTCACCTACTGATCGGCCCATATATGTCACGTAGCTAGATTACTTAGAAGCTAAAGGTGTGTTATAGCATACGTAGTTAACCTAATAAAATAAGATAATTAATATCCCATATATTTAATAATTAAAAATATTATTCGTTGAATTAATGTTATTTATTAATTAATTAATTATTATTAAAATAACGTATTATACAAGCTCGTTAAATATATAAGCTCGTCGAACAGTTTTTAACTATTTTAATTAAGCATTTTTAAGTGTTTATTATTTAATAATAACGTTATAAAACGCCTTATAAAATAAACTAAAATATATTTAGCCTTTTAAGTTAAGAAATTCAAAATTCGAAATTTGATTTTAAAAAGCTTAATTTTATATATAACGTTCCTTTATTTATAATAAAGAACTAAATCTATAATAAACGATTTTAAGCCGATAATATTTCGAATTTGCAAATATTAACTCCGACCGGAAAGGAATTTATTATTAACCGAATCTTAAACTTAAATATATAAACGTTTTTTATTCGGCTTTAATATATTAAAAATATAAGAAATTTATTATTTATTTAATACGTTATAATATACGTTAAATTTAATTAGACGTCGAAATTTATTAAACGGCAAAAAAAAAACTCAAAATATGTTTAAATTAAAAAATCGATAATTAAAAACTATTATACGAAAATATAAAGATGTTTTATAAATAATTTAAATTTATTTGGATTATAATTACGAAATATAAAATTATAAAAAATATATTTATAATTTTAACCAAATAAGCTTTTTAAAAAGCTTTATTATAATAGTAAGTATAATAATTATAAATATTAAGAAAATGAACAATTTAAATAAATATATTAACAAAAAGTTATAATTATATAAATTATTAATTTATAAGATTAAATTTTATTTTTATTTAATATTTTTATAAAGAAAATATTTTAATAAATATATATAAACGTAAATAAAATACATATCGAAACGTTTTTTTATTATTTACGGTTACGAAAATTAATATTCGATAAAATTTAAAAAGTATTACGTTAATAACGATACTATTACGTTTTATATATTTTCGTATTTCTTTTCATCGGTTTTAAACTTTTAACGTATCATGCTTTTCCGTATTACAACGTATATATTCGTTTTGTATCGATAATTTAATATAACTTTATTATATTTATATTATAAAAAAGAAATTTCTTTTCGGCTTTTATAACGTATTTAAAACTGCTATAACGTTTAATAATATTAAGTTCGGATTTATAAAAGCTAAATTTATATTATTTAATTTTAATACCGTACTTTATTACCGAATAAGCTAAATTACCGAATAAGTTAATCTTTTTAACTTTTTAAATTTTTAATTTTAATTATAAATTTCTTAACGTTAATAATAGAAAACGTTTTATAAAAACAATTAAAATTAACTTAGTTATTTAAAAAAAACTTAAAACTTAGCTTTAAAAGGTTACATTTTATATATAACGTTTCCAAATTTATTTTAAAAGCTCGATATCACGGGTAATACGTTTAAACCGATAATACTTTTAATTTATAAGAATTAATCTTAACCGAAAAAAATTAATTATTAACCCAATCCTTAAATTAAATACGCGCATATTTTTTATCCGGTTATAATATATTAAAAATACAACGAATTTATTATTTACTTAATACGTTACGGAACGCGTTAAAATTAATTAAGCGCCGAAATTTATTAAATAACGAAACAAAATTTGAATATTTTTAAATTAAAAATTTAATTATGAAAAAATTATTATACGAAAGTTTAAAAATATTTTGTAAATAATTCGAATTTATTTAAGTTATGATTATAAAATGCGGTATTATAAAAAAAGATATTTATAATTTCGATAAAATAACCTTTTTAATAAAGTTTTTATAATATCGAATATAATAATTATAAATAGTAAAAATATAAAATATATAAATAAATGTGTTTAAAAAATAAGAAATGTTAGGATTTAGAATAAAATAAATTAATGAAGATATAAAATTAAAAAAAAGAATACGGAAGTCGGTGAGCTAGCTAGCTATATATAGAGCTGCCAAGGTTGGAAACCTTGGCGTATTAAAATAATTTATATAATCTTTAATAATTACCTCCTTAAATAAAGTAAATGTAACTATTCCGGCTGCTATACTATTATCTTATATAGAAATATATGATAACGCGGTTTAATTTCCGGTTGTTATTCGTAATCTCCGTTATCGTATTTATTTATATTTTTATCGTCGAAATCCTTATGTTCGTCGTATTCGTTGTTTTAATTAATTGGGCTATCTATTTTAAAATCGTCGATAATTTGGTTGTCCAAATTTAAATCGTTAGCATCGTCAAAATTGTTAATTTCGACGTTAAAATCGATATTTTTAACGTGAGGCTTATCGTTAAAGTTATCGTTAAAATCTTAAGTACGGCTAATATAGGGTTATTAATAAGGTTACCGATACAGTTATTAAAAATTATCGACTGAAAAAGGTCGATTAAAACCGTCGATTAAAAGATTTTCGGTTAAATTATTAGTAATTAATAATATAATCTGGGTCGTCGACTTAACCGTAGAAGATATCGACGATTAAGGCTAATAATACGGTTATTGGCGGATTTTTTATCTTTTTTCGCTTTTTTATATATTTCGGATAGGGCGGTAAAAATATAATTGTCGGTCGATGTTATGGTCGTTGAAGCTGGCAATTCTAGTGCTGGCTTTGCCGGTGCAATTAACGTTAACGACGTAAATATTGGCGTATATATATCCGAATAAATATAACGAAAAAATTTATTTCTTAACGAAAAGGCTTCCCTGCATTTACGGCATTTATTGCAACAGGTATTTTTGTTGCTATTTCCCATTTCGACGACGAATTACATCGGCGACATTACAATTCTCGATGAAAAAAGAAAAAGGATGTTACGTATAATAAAACCTTCGGATCCCTGAGGCCCGTATCCCTAATAACGACTAGTTCGCCGACCCGGATAATAGGCACCATTTATTAAAGATTAAAATAAAATAAATTAATAAAGATATAGAATTAAAGGAGAAAGTACGGAAGTCGATAAGTTAGCTAGCTATATATAAGGTTGTCAAGATTAAAGACCTTGGCGTACTAAAACAACGTACATAATTTCTAATAGGAAAAAAATTATATTTTTCTTTATTATTTTAATAAAACAAATTACCTTAATTTTTAATAACGAAAATATTTATTATTATTTATTTTAAATTTAATATAGATTATAATAATTAAATAACGATCGACTTAAATTTGAAATAAATTTAATATTTGGATAAATATGTACAAATATGTATAAAAAATCGAAACGTCTTTTTATTTTTAACAATTATATAAATTTATTATTCGTTAAAATTCGAAAAGTATTACGTTAATAACGGTATTATTACGTTTTATATATTTGCTTATTTTTTTCGGTTTTAACTTTTCGACGTATTCTGCTTTTACGTATGAAAACGTACGTATTTACTTTATATCGAAAATTTAATACGACGTTATTATATTTATATTACGAAAAGAAAAATTAAATTTTATAATATGTTTAAAACCGCTATAACGTTCGATAATATTAAATCCGGATTTATAAAAGCTGAATTTATTTTATTCGATTTTAATAACGATATTTTCGAATTAATATTTTCTTTTTTAGTTATATTTATACCAAGTGTATTTCTATTTATTTCCGCCGGTTTTAATTATTTTTTATTTACAAAAACTTTTAACAATGTTTAAAAAAGAAATTAACGAAATAAAGAGGTTATTTATAAAAATAAATTAAAAATTATAAAAAGGCTTTGCTAATAAAAATAATTAAATTAATTAATTTTATAACAAAAAAATAACTTATTATTTTTATATAAAATCGGTTTTTTATAAGAAAAAAACGTTTAATTATACGAAATTAATTACGATTTTAATAAACGTTAAAAAATAAAAATAAAACATTTTTAGAAATAAAAAATATTTATTATATAAAAGAAATTACGTATTATATAAGCAAGCGAGCCAAACAAACGAGCGATCCGTTTTTTAGCACCTTATAATAACAAACATAAATTAATTTAGTATAATATTTTAAACTAATTAAAATTAATCGGTTTTTTTTTCGTTAGACGTATTTATAGTTTTTTTATAAGTACGTGTATTATGTATTATAAACGTTATATTTTCGTTTTTTTGTTTTAACCTTTTTGTAATGAAGTAGAGTGGGGTGCAGGAATGGGTGCAGCTGCTGTTGCAGCTGCTACTGCATGCTACTGCATGCTACGTCAGCTACAGCTTCTAGCTGCTTCCATTACCTTCGCCGGTGGGCAACTCGGCGATCAATTCGGACTGCAGCCAGTGGGTCGGCGATGGTCTATAAAATGCTGACCTGTCAACTTTTGTATGTAGTTTTCTATAGCAACAACGCGCGCCCGGCATCATTTTTCCCAAGCACTGATCAAGATGTTCTGCATACAATAACTTCGATGAGCCCTGTCCTAATTCTGTAATAATTATTTTTAGCCGTTATCGGCTGTGCTTTTTTATTACTTTCTTTCTTTTCAGCTAAAAAAACCCGATTTTTTTATATAATAAGTATTTCTTTTTATTAAAGATGTTTATTTTTAGTTTTTTAGCGTTTGCTGAAAGTATAGTTAGTTTTACGTAATTAGCCCGCCTTTTATTTAATGAAAGTAATTTTTAGTTAAAAAATTAACCGATTTAATAATTTTTGTTAATAGGTTATTTTGGTAATTTTTCATCCTTTTTTGTAAATAACGTTTTTATTTCGTTATTTTTTAAATATTTTTAAGGGTTTTCGCGGGTAAGGAACGAATAAAACTGACGAAAGTAAACGGAGATACGGTCGGCATAGGTATAACCGGAGAAATTTTTAATTCGAAAAGGATTTTATTAAAATTAAATAAAATAAATCCAGCTTTCGTAAATTTAAACTTAACATTATCGGACGTTACGGCGGTATTAAACGCGTTATAAAAATCGAAAAAGAATTTTTCTTTCGTAATATAAATATAATAATATCGTATTAAATTTTAGATATAAAACGTATAAACGCGTTTTAATACGGAAAAACAAATACGTTAAAAAATTAAAGTTAATAAAAGAAATAAGCAAATATATAAAACGTAATAATACCGTTATTTATATAATATTTTTCGAATTTTATTAAATAATAATTTTCGTAATTATTAAAAGTAAGAAAACTTTTTAAACTTTTTATATATATTTATCGAAATATTAAATTTATTTTAAATTTAATTCGTTCGTTAATTAATTATTATAATTTCTATCGAATTTTTAATCGGATAGAAATTAATATTTTTAATATTAAAACTTAAAGTAATTTTCTTTCCGTTAAAATAATAAATAAAAATAAAATTATTTTTATTAATTAATAATTTATATAATTATAATTTATTTCCGATTTCTTTATTTTATTTATTTAAATTTTTTAAATTTTTTAATATTTATAATAATTATGTTTAATATTATAAAAAGTTTTATTAAAAAATCCGTTTCGTCGAAATTATGCAAGGTCAATATTATTAGGGTATCTAGCTATATATAAGCTGACGCCGACACGAAGTCTGTCGGATATAGGAGACATCAGTTATGTGGTTGTATTAGGCTAACTGCGTGTGCTATAGCACACGTTCAGCTTTTAGGTAGTCTAGTTACGTAATATATATGGTCCGATCAGTAGGTGACCTTTCCGTATATAGGGCGTTACGTACCTCCTAGCTAGCTAACATACCCCTTTAACGCCTTGGAGTATTTACGGCATTAATCGTTATATTTTATTACTTTTTAGAGCCATAGTTGTCCAGTTTATCTTTTTTTTAATAATTAAATCCTTTTAATTAGCTAAATCTTTATCTGAAATAACTTTTAAAGCTTTTTTCCGCTGATTTAAAGTTTTTATAATATTTATTAATTTTAATTACTTTTTAAAATACTTAAAGGCTTTTCGTAATAAAGCTTTAATTAGTTTATTAATTAAAATATTATCCGTAAATATATATAATTTATTTTAATTAAATCCTTTTTTGTTATTTTTTGCAGTTAATAATTATATATATTTACGTACCGTAATTTTATCTTTAAGACGGTGACGTTGGCGTTAATTAACCTTATAATTTATTAATTATCGTATTATATATTTAATAATTTTACTTTTAAATCGATATTTAATTTTTTAATTAATTAAAAGTTAAATAAAGCTTTTTTTATAACTTATGTAAAAGATAGTAATTTCGTTTCGGTTATAAAAGTAATTATTATATTTTATTTATTCATCCGTTATTTTCTTACTTTTTCGAATAACTTTATAACGTAAGCTTAAAAATCTTTTAATCGATTGAATTATTTTGAAAAAGGTATTATTTTAAATATTTAACGAATTTTCGTTACCGAATTATAACGTTAACGTTTTGATCCCGATTAAATATAATATAATTCAATTAATTATAATGTAATAGACGTTATTAAGATTTGTATTAAAATCGTACGAATCGGAATATTATAAAGAATATATTAGGTTACGTATTAATTATTATATATAAAATAAAACCGATCTTTTTTTGGTATTTATTAACGGAACTTAAATAAGTTAAATTAAAATTTGGTAATAATTTAACGTTTATTATAAGCGTTTTTAGGGAATTATTTAATTTCTTTTTAGAAATTAAATTAACCAGTTTCTTTATAAAGTCGGATTAAGATAATTAAATTTTTCGATTAAGTTTATTTTTGATTATTTTGATGCGAAAGAATTATTATAAATTTTTACTTTTTATGAAAGTGTATCGTTTCTGGATTTGCTAAATTAAATAATTGACGAAATTCAATTTTTTTTGTTATACGTAACGATAATATTATTTACGAAAAAAAAAGAGAAATATTTCTAACGAATAAAATTATAAGGTTCGTAAAAAACGGGATTAAAATTTAATTTTTTTAAGGTTTCGGTAAAGTTTTTCTGTTATAATAAAGCTAATTTTTTTAATCTATATAATACCGTTTTAATTAAGAATTTTTTTTACGTTATAAATATTTTAAGGGTATTTTTATATATATTTTATAAGGCAAATTTGCGTTAATAAAGGCGTTTATAACGTTATATTACTTTAGTTTTAAGTTAAACCTAGTCGTAATAACGATCAAGGTTCGAAACGATTTTTTAGTTAATATAAATATATATATATCGTTATAAGTATTTTTAAGTTATTAATTATATTTATTAAATTTATAAACGTATATTTATATATACCTTAAAATTTTTTTTAATAAAAAATTAATTAATAGTTTTTTAGGATTGTATTTTTTTATAGCTTTATAAATAAACTCTTTCGGCTTTTTTTAAATATTTCCCTTAAAAGGTATATATTTAGCTTTTTATGGTTTCGAGGTGGTAGTAGTAGGTTTCGTCTATATACTCAGCCCTGTCGCCTAGATACCTTGTATATTATTATATTAAAGCTTTTCCGATCAAGGTAATACGTATTTCGGGTTATTATCTTTTCTAAATTTCCGTAATTTACCGGCCGATTATCGATCGTATTAATAAAATAAGTTAATTATCCTGCATTGAACGCGGCTTTTTATATTTTGTAATCATACCGATAACCATTTTTTTGATACGGAACGTACGGGAAGTTTACGTTTATAATCCGTAAGGTACTTTTATTTTTTTACCGTTATTTTAGGTTAAATAATATGATAAAAGTTTAAGGCTATCTTTATTTTTTCCGTCGACATAATAATTATAATAATTATTAAGGCGGACGTTAATAACGGTAATAATTTAAAGAACGGAAATAGTTCGAATATAACGGTCGTATAAGGGTAATTAGTTTTATGCGAAAAGGTTTATTTTTCCTTATTCCGTACGTTTTCGACGTTTATGTTATTTTGGAATTATTTTTTTTGCCTAGCCGGTAATTAAATTGTTTTATTTAGGTCTTTATATTTTTTTTTATATGTATAAGGTGGTTATTAGTTTAATTAAGTATTTTTATTTGTCGGAATAATTTTTATAACTTGTTTTCCGTAATATAAAGAAGGTCGTTTTTTAGATTTTTGATATTACTTAAAAAGGTAGCTTTTTCGTTAAATTAAACGTTTCGAATAACGATAATTTTGTTCGTTAACGGGTTTTAAATTTTATAGATATTAATTAATCGGTAATTAACGGAAAAATTAATTTGTGTTTTAAGATTTAGTTTTTAAAGCCTTTATGTTTTTTTATGGCGGTAATCGTTATAACGTAGGTTATATAGTTATAAGTTCGTAAATAGGTTTTTTAAGATTTCCGATTAAATATTATAACGTTATTTTTATATGTTAAATAAGTATAATAAACCTTATATAAGGTTTGTTAAAAAGGAGTATATTTAGAATACGGTTATATAAATATATTATTACTTTAAAGATATATACGATTAGAAATATAGGTAATTTAGCGTTATTTCGTATTATAATCGTTTTTTTAATTATACTTTTTAAGCGTTTTATATTTTCGTTTTGGGCCTATATATACCGTATTAAAAGTTTAAGTTTAATATTAAAAAAAAGCGATTAAAGTATATTTCGAAATTGGTAATTTTTTAGGATTTCGTTGTTATATTCGATTATTTATGGAAAGATTTTGTCTTGGTTTTTTAGAATTTTTAAAAGGTATCGAAACGTTATAATTAATATATTTTATTTTCGGTTTTTAAGGTAGGTGTTTTAAATAAATTCCAAATATCTGTAGATAATAAATATAACATATTTATATTTTTCCGGATTTTTTTCGAAGTTTGTAAAGTTAATAGCGATTTTTTGTTTTAATCGAGATGCTTTTTTTCGTAATTCGTAACGTATTTACCTTTTAGCTTTCGCTTTATTATATGCTTAATATTCGATTATTATAAAATTTTTAAGCGGACTTTTTTTATATAGAATTATAATTAAGTAATTATTTCGGGGCTTGGATAGCTTAATTTTAGGTGCTATATAGTGCCGTTATTTGTACGTAATGGTTTTTTCGTTTATAAGTTAACGTTTCGTTTATAAGTAGTAAAAGTTATATGGGTAATTATTGCGTTAATATTTTCGATAACGAATTAATTAAATTTTTTTATTAACGTAATAATTATTTAATTAAATTTATTTCGGATAAAGCTGTTAATTTTTCGGTTGTTTTATTAGTACTTTTTTTTCCGGAGATGCCGGAAAGATATTAAATTGTATACGAAGTTTTGGCAATGGGTAACGTCGTATGAATGTAATGTTTTTATACCGTTAGAATTTCGAAATAATATATTAATTTTTTTATATTTTTTAATTAGTACGAAACTATTATTTACGTATATTCCGTTACTTTATACGGTTAGTTTGAAATTTAAGAATTTATTGATAAGGTTAAAGATATGTATCGTAAATCTGAAGTTTAAAATTGATAAATTTTTTAAGCGGTAAAATAAAACGTTTATCGCGCCGTATTAATTAAATATTAAAAAGAATATTAGGATTCGTTTTATTCCTTTTAAAAATTAATTTGTTTTTTGTATAATTAATTTATTTCTAGTTTTCGATAAACGGTTAATTTCTTTCTTTTAAGATTAATTAAAAGTTATTCGATTTTAAATTAATTTTATAATTATTTTTTAAGCGTAAAGTTTGCTGTAGTTTTATTAAGGAATATATAATAATATTGGGGTAATATATGTCCCGGTGTTAGGTATGTTTTATATTGTATGCTTTATACGTCCGATTTATTACGCTTTCGCTTATTAATATTTCGGTCCGTTTGGGAGCTTTTATGATTGCTTTATTTCGGCCTTTTTTTAGGGGCCTTACCGTACGGTTAAATATTAATAAGTATAATATCGTTTTGATTAGGAATATCCTAATTAAAAGGGCCTGTAGAAATTCCGTAAAACGTTAAAAACGTTATTTTAATATTTCGTAATATAAACGGTAATTGGGTTATATTTTAATAATTTAAAAGGTTAACTGTTATTTTTGGTAATTAATCGTGCCGTTTTAGATTTTAATATTTTTAATTTTTTAAAAAGTTATCGTTTATGTTCTAATAATAAGAATTAATGTTATATATAGGTTATTTATTTATAAGGCCGTTATATTTGTTTTTAGGATATTATGTCGTAGTTCTTAAGTTATAACTTTTTATTATTTTATAATTTATTTATTTAATTTTTTCATTAATTTCGAGGTTTGTTTTAATTTTTTTCGGTACTTTTATTAAATGTGAATTATAAACCTGCTGTTATATATTTTACCAAATTTAATTAGGTTAACGTATTATTTTCGTAGATTTTTTTTAAAAAAAGAAATTCGTTTTTTTAATTATTAAAGATATCGATTTTAAAATTTATTTCGTTAGATTATTTATTTTTTTATAAAAGTTTTTGTATTTCCGATTTTCGTAAATATACGTTACGAAATCCTAAATATAAGCTTATTTGCTTTCGGTAATTATTTTAAGGGTGTTTATTAAATAACCCGTTTAATTAACTTTTTCGATTTGTATAATTGTTTCGGATAATAAATTCGTTAATTACGTCGTTTAACGGAATCGTTTTTTTAAATAAACAATTATATCGGGTTTTATAAATTCGATAAGTTATAAAATGTTTTAATTAAAGTCGGTATAACGCGAAATATTTAGCGTATACGTTCTGGATTAAAATTCGCTTTTAAAACGATTTTAATTTTTAGATTTTTTATAAGTAACGGAAAACGTCGAAAATACGGTTATTATTGTAATTAATAAAGTATATATAAATAATTACTATTAATATATAGTTTATATCGTTTTAGTAATAATTAATTAATTAATGTATAACGTTAATTAAGCGAATAAGACTTTTAATTATCGGATATAAAGGATATTAGTTATGTTGTTGTATTAGGTTAACTGCGTGTGCTGTAGCATACGTTCAGCTTTTAGGTAGTCTAGTCACGTGACATATATGATCCGATCAGTAGGTGACCTTTCCGTATATAGAGCGTTACGCACCCCCCAGCTAGCTGACAAAGTCACACTATATATATATACGTCTATTTGTACGACGCGACCGGAAAGCACCTCTAAAAACCGTACCCACAGTGTTATGACCCAAGGACTTGGCCCATTACCGGACGGTCGGAGGATGTGTGGACATGTCCGATAAAGGGTCTTGGCTTATGTGACCGGCTCGATGGGATTAGTGGAGAAAATGGGGCTTGGCGCTTCGAGCCAATCGAGCAAAGGAAGTGACTCGACGGGCTCGACGGGCTCGACGAGACTTGACCATTATGGATAAATCGAATTAGTTCGAATATATTAAACCAAATAAATATATATACGTTTATTATTTTTATAATTTAATAATATTAGTTTATAATAATAATTAATTATTTAAATTAGTTACGGTTATTTATTATTATTAAACGTAATTATTTTTATTATTTAAATTTTTATAATATTATTATTAATATAAATTATACGATTAAATTTAATAATTAATTAAATTTATAACCGTTATACGTTATAAGCTTTTATTTAATAATACCGTTAAATTTTAAGCAATATTTAATATTATTATTATATCGATTAATATTACGGATAACGTTATTTAATAATTTTAAATAAAAAGTATCCGATTTAAAAATAAAATTAAAGAATTTAAAAATTAACTTAAAATTAAAATATTAATTATAACGATTATTAAAACTAAAGTTAAAAAATCCGAATTATACGATAAAAAAAAACGTTTAAATATTTTTTATTTAAATTAAAACGTATTTTCGGTTTTTAAAATTAAAAAATTTATTAAATTAAATCCTTATTATAATACCCTATTTTATTAAAAACGTTATAAATTAATGTAAATTTATTATACGAAATTATTTATTAATTAAAAAATCTGATAAAAAAAATTATTAAAAACATTTCTAAATATTATATTAATTTCGAAAAAAATTTCCAAAATAATTTTATCAATCCGGCCGAAAAACGAAACGTAACCTAATAACTTTTTTAATTACGATAAAAAAATTTAACGTTTAAATATGTTATCATATTTAAAAACCTAATTATTAAAACCGAATACGGAAACGACAAAAATAATATTATAATCGATATATTTTATAAAAAATAAAAAGAAAACGTTAAAAATAAATTAATTAAAAAAACCCGGATTATAAATCTCAATAAGTATATTATTAAGGCCGTAAAATTCGATAATCGATAATTTAAAAAACGATAAAAAATATTTTATTTTAAAATTAAATTATTTTAAAATTAATTAAGAAAAAAAACGTAATTTATTTTTAACTTTTTACGGAATATATCCAAAATTTATAAAATTAGAAATTATTTAATTCAAAAAAGATTTAATTATTTATTATAATTACGGAAAATAAGGATATATTATATAATAATATAAAAGCCAAAAGCAGTTATAATAAAAAATTCCAGCTTCCGAAAGCTAATACCGGAAAAAAATTAGCAACAAAAAAACGATTAATATAATTCGCGTCCGAAATAATTATAACCTTTTACCAAAAATACGATAAAAATTAAAGGAAACCAAAAAGCTTTTTTAAATAATAATAATTAAAAAAGTTATTTTTATTAAATTAACTTTTATAAAAAAATTTTAAAAACTATAAAAAATATATTATATAACGGATTATACGAATATAACGATAAGGTTTTAATTTTAATAAGTAAATAAACGATAACCCGAAAAACCAAAAATAATACCAATACCTGCAAAAAATAACGACCTAAAACGAAATCGATTAATTAATAGCATTTAAAAGTTAGCAAAAAAAAAAAGTTGCTTTATAATAAAGTTTTTTTATTACCATAATTAATACGATCATTAAATATAAAAAAACTAATTTAAAGGATAATAAAAAAAAAATTGCCAAAAAACAATTACGAATTTACACTTCCAATTAACGTTTACCAAAAACCTAATAAAACGATACGCCTTTTAAAAACAAATTGCTTATTTGGAAGCTACGTTATAACGATAAAATAAATACTTATAACAATTACAAAAGCTAAAAGAATAATTTTTAAAATAAATTACAAAACTCGAAAATAACCTAAAAAATTAACGTTACTTATAAAAAAACTTTAAGTTGGTAAAAAAAATAAAAGTAAATAATAATATTTTCAAAAAGCTTTATACGTAATAAAAGCGGCAACAAAAAATTTAATTATAATATAAATACGAATCAAAAAAAATGGTATACCGTAATAATAAATTACGAAGCTATATAAAAAAATTACATCGCCCCGGAAATAATAAATAAGCTACAGCTACCATAACAAAATAAAGAAAATCTTTACGAAATCGAAAATGCCGAAAATTAAATATTTAATTACGATAACGGATAAATTAAACGCGAAATTAATTATTTTAAAATTTTCGTTAAAAAAATAAACCATTAATTTCGATATTATCTTAATAAAAAATTACGATATAATTCTCGGGCTATTATAATTAGAGCAATACAATCCAATTATCGATTAAAAACTAGCCAGATAAATTTTATTTTACTTTCCATTAATATGCAAAACGATAAAAAATCTTAATATTCGATTAATAAGGTTAACGAATATAGGCATAAAAACACGATAAAAACCTTATTACCTAAAGGAACAAAATATGCAGCAAATAAAACGCATACCAAAAAAATACGGCATATTATTATAAACCTTAAAATACGATTTCGGCAAATAAATAACGACTTATTATTAAAGCCTAAAAAGTTATTAAAATAAATAACTAAAATATTACCAAAATACCATAAATATAAATAATTATTTTAAAGAAAACTTAAAACAAAATTGTTACCTTATAACGAATAAAATTACGAAATAATTTTTAAAAATAACAAAACGATTATTTTGTACCCTATTTATAATTTAAACCAAATAAAATTAAAAACATTACGTGATTACCTCGAAAACAAACTTAAAAAAAGTTATATACAACGTTCCAAATTATTAATAAAATATGTAATATTTTTCATACCAAAAAAAAATATTATAATTTGTTATTTATTACAAATAACTTAACGATATTATTATTAAAAATAAAACTTTATTATTATTAATTACCGAAATAAAGGATTACTTATACGGAATCTAATAATTTATATTTTTTAATTTAAAGAAAAAATATAACTAAATACGAATTAAGCTAGGTAATAAAAAAAATTAACTTTTAAGATTAAATACGGACTTTTTAAATACCTTATTATACTATTTAAACTTATAAACGTACCGGTAACTTTTTAACGAATAATTAAATACGTATTACGAAAATACTTGAACGTTTTCGTTATATATTATCTTGACGATATCTTAATTTATTCGAAAATTAAAAAAAAGTATATAAAATATATTTATAGAATTTTATAAACATTATAAAATGTTAATTTCTTAATTAACGCCGAAAAAAGTACCTTTTATATATAAAAGGTAAAATATTTAAAATATATTATTATTTTTAAATATATTAAAATAAATCTTAAAAAGCTTGCAGTGATTAAAAAATAAGCATAACCTATTAACGTTAAAAAAATACAAGTATTTTTTAAATTTGTTAATTATTACAAAAAATTTATACGTAATTTTAACAAAATAATTATGCTATTAACAAAACTTATAAAAAAAATAATTCGAATAAATACCAAAAAAATAAAAAGCTTTTTAGCAAATTAAAAACGTTTTAATTAATAAATTAATATTAATTATAAATAACCTAAAGCAACCAGTTAAGTTAAAAACCGACACTTCGGATTATACCTTAAAAATAATACTTAAATATTAAAACGATTTAGGAAATTTTTACCTTATTACTTTTTATTTTTATAAATTATATAAAACCGAATTAAATTACCTTATATATGACAAAAGATTTTTAATTATGGTTAACGTTTTTAAGAAATTTAAATATTATTTTAAAAATAATATGCATTAAATTAAGGTATATACGGATTATAAAAACATTATATATTTCTTTACGATTTAAAAACTAATTGGAAAATAATTACGTTACGTAAAATACTTTTTTAAATTCGATTACGTTATTATTTATCGTAAAAGATTAAAAAATAACAAAATAAACGTACTTAATAAACGACTTAACTTAAAAAAGATTTAATATTAAAATATAATAAATAATTTTCGACATAATACCAAAAAGATATTTACGATAATAACGAATTATTACGATAAAAAATTTTAACCAATATATATTAACGTATATAATAATATAATAATAACTTATTTAAAAAATAACAAAAAAAAATTTTAAATATTAAAAAAACTTTAAAACAACTTAATACAAAATATATATAAACATTAATTATATAAATACCTAAGGATTTATAAAATCTTAAAACGCTTATAACGGATATATTACTTTTTTAAAATAAAATTAACCGTATAAAAAGTAATAAAATAATATAACATTTACACCAAGGTAAAAATACGACAATATAAACCTTACGGAAAGTTATAACTATTACCAGTTATAAAGCGACCATAAAATTTTATTATATTTAACTTTATTATTAAGTTTCTTATATCAAAAAATTTAATTATAAAAATATATTATAATAATATTTTCGTAATTGTTAATCGATTTACGAAATTTTTTTATTTCCTACTTTATAACGAAAATATCGATATAAAATAATTTGTATACATTTTCCTTTAATATATTTTTAAATATTTATAAACTTTTAACAGAAATTAAATTAAATAAAGGCATAACCTTTACTTTAAAATTTTAATAAAATTAATAATTTAATTTGAATTAAATTATAAATTATTTAACGTATTTAAACTGTAAATAAACGAACAAACGGATAAAATTAACTAAACGTTAAAAACGTACTTACGATATTATATTAACTATAAACAAAATAATTAAGTTAAAAAATTATTAATTATATAATTATATTATAATACTAGTTATTACGAAAGCATTAAAATAACGTTAATAATTACCAATTTTTATTTTATATTTAAAATTTATAAAATTTTATACGAAAAATTAATTAACGTTAAAATAATTTTAATATTAAAATAATTAAAGCAATTATATACCGAAATAAAAACAAAATTTAAATTCGTACGTAATTAAATAAATAAATATTATAATTAAAAAAGGTTGAAAAAATTAACTTTTTCGAAAAAGGAAATAATTTATTTAATTATTAAAAATATCCAAATTAAGTAGCCTAATAGAAAACTTAACTTTAAATATATTAATTGATATAAATTTATTAAAAAAGTTTTAAAAAATAATTATAAATTAAAGTTATTATTAAAAATTAAATTTTATTTAATCTTTTATATTTTCTTATCCGAATTAATAATAAATATGATTTAAATTAATATAAAACGAAAGCCAAAAAAATATTAAATATACGGAAATAAAACGGACTTACTTAATACCTAATTAAATAAAAAAATTATTTAAATTTCGAAAATATCTGGAAATCTGCAAAAACTTTATAAACGTTTAATACCTTTTAAAAAACTTTTATTAATAACGTTAAAATCATTAAAGTTAAAATTCCAGTTTACGTTACTTAACGGTATTTAATTCGTTCTTTTAATATTAAATTAATTAGCAGAAAAGGTAGTTTACGTAAATATAATTACCTTAACTTTTAATTATTTTTATTTCCGTTTTAAACGTTTAAATTTTTTTAATATTTTCGTACTTTAAATTCTTTAATATAATATTTCGATTTTACGTCGTCGTAATAATTTCTTTTAATTTCGAAATCGAATTAAACGATTAAATAATGCGTTAAAGTATTATTAAACTTTAAGTAATTTCTTTTTAACAAAACGGTTTTAAAATTTTAATCGGTTTTTTTTATTTCTTAATTTTTAATATTTTAATTCGAAAAAATTAAAATAGTTATAAAAATTAATATATTTAAAATAATAAAAATATTTTCCAAAATTAAAATAAATTTTATAAATTTTATTTTTAAACTTATAACGAAAATATAAAAGGTTAAAAAATATATTAAAACTAAAACAGTTAATTCGTTGCGACAAAATTAAAACGTTATTACGTTTACGACGAAATCGTTACTTTTTAATTCGATTAAATATAATAATTAGGTTATAAAATAAAATAAAATAAAAAAAGGGAAAGTTATTTATTAAACAAATAAATTAATTTTTAAAAGCAAAGATCTTGAAAAGGAAAAGATCGTATTATAACCCAAGAATTTGGCCTATTACCGGACGGTCGGAAAATGTATGGACATTTCCAATAAAAGGTCTTGGCTTACGTAACCGGCTCGATGGGATTAATGGAGAAAATGGGGCTTGGCGCTTCGAGCCAGTCGAGTAAGAGAAGTGACTCGACGGGCTCGACGGGCTCGACGGGCTCGACGGGCTCGACGGGCTCGACGAGACTTGACCACTATGGATGGATCGAGCCAGTTCGAATACATCGAGCCAAGATAAATATATATACGCTCATTATTTCCATAGCTTAAATGGTACCAGCTTGCAATAACAATTAGTTACCCAGATCACCTACGGTTATCTGCTATTACCAAACGTGACTATCCTTATTGCTCAGATTCCCACGATACCACTGCCAACATAAACCGTACGACTAGGTTTAATAGTTGGTTAAGCCCATAGCCGTCATACACAGGCGGGCCGGATAAAAAACCAGTAGGGGTCTTAGACACGGTAACAAACAAATAAGAGGAGTATACGATTGATTGGTTCCAGAGCCCCACCAAGCTCCAACGCCCCCAACCACTAGCAACTAGCGCCCTCACGACCGGAGCCTAAGCTCCAATTGGTCCGTGCAGTGGATTGGCAGCCCAAAGCACGTTGCCTCAAGCTGGATTCGAACCAACATGTCACTCGCACACTGCAAGGTGCCCAGTCCTGCAGCGATTGAAACGCAACACCCAGGCTCGCGACCACTGAGCCATTGAGACTCGTCGAAATTATAAATATCTTTTTTTATAATATCGTTTTTTATATTTATAATTTAAATAAATTTAAATTATTTACGAAATATTTCCGGATTTTACATAATATTTTTTAATAATTAATTTTTACGCGTATTATAACGTATTAAGTAAGTAATAAATTTGTTATATTTTTAACGTATTAAAGCCGAATAAAAAACGTTTACGTATTTAAGTTAAAGATTTAGTTAATAATTAATTTTTTTTTTTCGATCCGCGTTACATTTCGCAAATTAAAGATAATATCGGTTCGAGCGTATCGGCCGTAATATCGGGCTTTTAAAATAAATTCGAGAATATTATATATAAAACATAGCTTTTTAAAGTTAAGTTTCGGGTTTCGTTTTTTAACCTAGATAGCTAAATTTATTTTAGCATTTTTTATAAAACGTTTTATGTTATTAGTATAAAGAAATTTATAAGTAAATTTAAAAGATTAAAATTTTTAGAAAAGTAGCTTACTGTTACGGCCAGCGAAGTATAGCATGATAGCTAGTTTATTGGCGTTATAAACGAAGATTTTAAGCTAAAAAAAAGAAGGAAGGAAAGGTAAAGTTGCGAAATGCGTAAAGATCTACAAATGTCCCTACTTTCTGTGTGGCAGGTGGCTAGTTCGTATGGCAGCTGTCAGTTCTATATAACGGTTGCCAGCCTTAAGATTTGATCCTGGTAACGGCTGCCGTTATATTACCCCCTTTTAGAAATTTGTATACGATTAAAAAAAGTATGCAAATTTTTATTAATTATAAGTACCGTTTTTTCCTTATTAATCCGGTTCCTACCTTCGCGGCCTTATTATTATCAGAATAATTTTCGTTAATTTCGTCGGTTGCCGTTACGCGTATTTATTTTTATAAACGGATTAATAATTTAGGTACTTTAAAATGTTCCGTATAAAACCGTTTTATTACGATCGGTACGTTTTTAAAGTTAGTTACGAAATATTATATCTTATCGGGATTGCAACTTTTTTATTTGGCCTAATATTATAACTTTTTATAGCGCTTATTAAGTTTTAATTATTCGATTTATTTTATTTCGAATTTTGGTTTACGGTTGATTTTTTTAGGTAATAATAATATTTAAATTTATTAAAGTAACGGGTTATCGTCGGTTTTACGTAACCGATCGGCGTAAAATAAATTAATTATTTTATAATTCGACGGTAAATTAAAAACGAAATTATATCCGCGTTTTTTTATAACTTTAAAAGGGTTTATTTATTATAAATTTAAGTAAATAATTAATATTTACGTTATAAAACTTTTTTTATAAAAAAAATTTTATTGTCGATTTTAAAGTTAATTAAATAACGTTTTTTATTAATTTATACCTTTTAACGTTTTTATATTTTTAATGCGGTTTTTTTTATAAACGTTTAAACGTTTTTAATTTATTTAATAATTATTAATACCCGTTAAATTAATTCGGTTTTTGCCTTTATTATATCTAAGTTTAATAATAATAAATTCCGAATATTTTTATTTAATATAACTTTTAATAAAATTATATTAATTAATATATGTTATAATAAATTATACGCGAAATTTAATGCCGGTATATATACGTTTTAATTATTTTAATATTTATTAATATAAAAATGTAAACGTTAATTTAATTTTTAATTTGTAAATTCGATAATTTTTTAAATTTATAAATATAAAACGTTTTTATAACGATATTTTATACCGTTAAATTCGTTTAATTTAATCAGAAATTAAAAAATAAATTATTTTACGTTATCGTTAATTTAAATAACGGATATTTTAAAAAAACGATATAAATATCGATAATATCGGTTAATTAAGGTTTCGGCGGTATTAATTTTTTTACTTAATAAAGTTATTATAATCCTGTTAAGTTTATCGATAAACGTTTATATATAATTATAACCGTAACGGTTTTTTGGTATATCTTTTTCGTCGCCGGCGACGTAATTTTAAATATTTTTCGGAATAAAAAAAGATTAAAGGAATTTCGGGGTTTTATTTTAAAACGTTTTGTTCCGACGGTAATTATAATAATTTCGAATATATTATTGAATATTTTGCTTAAGCCGGAACTAAATATATTTTTGTATTAATATTTTAATTATTTTATTTTAATTAAAATACGTAAATATTTTAAATACGTAAATTTCGCAAATTAATACGGTACGGAAAAAAATGTAACCGTTAATTATTTTCTCGGGTATTATTAATTTATTATTTTTTTTGTTTAAATTTTATATTTCGTTTTCGTAACGGATAAAATTAATTAAGTTAATATTTTATAAAATATTTTCGATTTATAATTTAATCGGTATTTTGTTAATAATAATAATAAAAAAGTTTAATCGTTTTGGCGGAATTAAGGCTTAAATTTTTTCCTTTTTTTTTCGGGCTTTAATTATAAGTAAATTTACCGTTTTTTATAATAAGGTATTTGCGGTAACATTTTTTTTATTAGGTTAATATTGGAAAATAATATCGAAATTAAAAAAAAAAGTCGGCTTATTAAATCTGGCGCGTAAAAAGAACGCGTTTATTTATAAAGTATAATAAAGTTTGGTAATTGGTAATAATAAAAAACTTTTATTTTTAAAGTTTAAGGTAATAATATTTAAAGGTTTAAATTATAATAAACAGTTTTCGGTTTTAAATAGGATATATTTTTTTTATTAAAATTATAATTTTCGAAAAATATTTTACGAACTTTTATTTGTTATTTTTTTGTTATTATTAAATAATACTTTTAATTACGTTACGGGATACGTTTATTTTTATTTTGGTCGGTTAACCCGGTCGAAAAAAGGTTAAAACTAAGGTTTTATAAATAAGCCGTTTTATTTTTTCGAAAACTTTTTTTTGTTCGGGTTTTATTATAAAAGGAATATTTTTTTTTAATAAGCGATTTAATAATTCGGTTATACCGTTTTTATAACAGCAAAATATTCGTACGTAATTATAAAGTTTTATAAATAAATAGATTACGGTACGGTTATTAAGGTTTTCGAATTTTTATTTTTAAATTACTTTAATTTTGGCTAAGTTGATAAAAATATTTACGCCTGTTTTTATAATAATACCGAAATAATTTTTTTTAACGTTAAACCGGAATTTTTTATTATTTTTTTAAAGGTTGGCTTTATATAATTAATAAAAAAAATTTTTGGTAATATTTTTAATATTTTTTTTAAAGCCGGAATAAATTAATACGTTATTAACGTAAACGTTTACGTAATAATCGAAAGGTTTATGTAATTAGGTATTAATAAACGATTGTTATTAAATAAGGTTTATTTTTAATTTAAATAAAAATATTTTTTATTAAAACGTTTTTTAATAAGTGTTAAATGTTATTAAATATTTCGATTTAATAACGATATAAAATTTATAAAACGTTTAAATAATATTAATTTTAATAAAACGTTTAACGTTTTGGTAATTAAATATAATACCGTTAAGTAAAAAAGTTAGAATAAGGTAATTTTTTAAATATTAATTCTTTTAACGGTAATTAATATAAAATCGGCGTTCCGACGAATAAAGTTTTAAAGTAAATAAAATTAAAGCGGCGTTTTTTTGTATATATAATTCGATAAAGTTTATTTTTAATAATTTATTTATTACTTTTTTTTTTAACGGGAGGTACTGGATAAGTGTTTTGTAAATAAGGGATTTAAAGGCGGGTATCGGCCGGTCGAATTCCAGAATTACGTTATAGTTAGGTCGGAAATTTGAAAAGGTATTAATTTCTTTTTTTAAAAAAAATTCTTCCAGGTAGGCGAAAGATTTTAATAAGAGCTCCCGGATTCGTTTTACGTATTTCGGATCCTTATTTTCGGAAAAAGGAATTTTTTAGCCGTTATATATTTTCCAATTTTATAAAGCGGTTACCGTTATAACGTTCGGCTTTTTATTTTTAAAAAGAATAACTTTTTAAAATAACGGGTATTTATTTTATCGTTTTGTACGGAAATCGGTTTTTAATTTATTCGTTAATAAGGTAATAATTGCGTTATTTTTAATAATTTTTATTACGGAAATGGTCGGTTTAGTATTATATATATTCGGTATATTTTTATATTTTTTTATATTTAACGGAATAATAAGTGTAAATATTAAGATAAAATCGGTTTTGGGGTTTTTTTATAAATGTTTAAGGATTTAGTATTATTTATCGGCTTTTTTTATAGCGCGGTTGCGGTAGTAAACGTTTTTTTAAACTTTAAGGTTAACGTATCCGTTTAGTAAGTATCGGGTTAGGAGTTTAATTGCCGGCAAGAACTTGGCCAAAATTGGTAAGTTATCGGGTTAAATAATATTTTTATTTTTGTAATTTAATAATAAATTATATTTTTTTTATTTAATCGAAACCGATAAAAATGTTATATTTAATATTTATAATTTGGAAAACTTAATTGGAAAAAAGTTATTTGTTAATTTCGAATATTATAATTATTTAGGCCTTTATTTAGCCGGTAAATTGTTTTCGGTAATTTTGTAATTAAATTAATTTTTTAACCGGATAATATAAGTTTATAATTATTTTTTTACTTATTTAGTAAAAAAAAAGTTAACGAAAAATTAGGTTTATATTTCGGTATTATAAAAAGCGGTAACGCGTAAATTAATCTTATTTACTTAAATTTATATAATTTTAATAAAAATTTTACATTTTTTGAAATTATTTATTTCCGTTATTATTAATATAAAGAGGATTATCGAGAAGTTTTCCGATAAATTCTTTTTTTTTTTTTTCGATTTTTCGGAATTAGATAAATTCTTTATTATTTTTACCGTAGTAATCTTTTTTTTATTAAAGTAATCGTTAACTTTATATCCCGTTTTGCTATAATTAAAGTATATATTAACTTTTTAATAAACTTTTTTTTTAGCTTTCGATAAAGGCTTGCCGGTATTATCCGAAGTTTTCGATTTGCCGGGATTATTATTCGAACGGGATTTTTTGTTTTTAGTTTTCGGTTTATTAAGGTCGTATAATCGGAATTTACGTTTTTGTTAACGTTTTTTATAAATAAACTAATTATTATAAACGGTTATAACAACGTAATTATAAAGTTTTTCGTAAATAATATTAAAATTACGGTTATTTTTAAAAAGGCGTAAGTTAAAGTTTAAGGAAATATATTTTTATAAAATTTATTTTTATTCGTTTTCGTTAATTTTAACCTTTTAAGCGAAAACGTTAAATTTAAAAATAAAATCGTACATATTTTGGTTTTTGCCGGGCTTAAAAATAAAAGTACGAAGGATTTTTTTGGTAACGGAAGTTTAGTTCGGGTCGTAATACGATAATTTTAATACCTGGATTATTTCGGTTACATAAAAAAAAGGTTACGTAATCGATCGGTAATAAGTTTTAATTATTTATTCGGCTTTTTTTTAAAAAAAAGTTTACTAAATAAATTATGCAGGTTTTTTCGTTTCGAAAAGTTAATTTATTTATTTCGAACTTATTTGCGATTTTACGAACCTAAATATTAAATTTGATTTTGTTACCGTTAAATTTGGCTGGGTCGTTAACGTAAACTTTTTTCTTTCGGTTATAATTAAAATTCGTATTATTAATTTCCGCAAATTTGCGGAAAGTAGGTTATATTATTATATTAATAAAACGAAACGTGCTGGTATTACCGAAAGCGTTATTAATTATGTTTTTTTGGCGAGGGCGGTCGGCGTTGTCGGAAAAAGTAAGGAAATAATGGCTTTATTTAGCCTAAAGGTAAGCGATTTTATTACGAAGTTTTTAAAGTTTTCCCTGGATATCCTGGTTGTCGTTAGTTATTTCGTCGATCAGCTGCCTATCGGAATCGGTTTTTAAGTAGCTATAATCTTAATTTTGGTAGTTTTGGTTTTGGTTTAATAAACCCTTTATCTTTACGGATTCGGTTTCGTTTTACGGTACGTCATTTTCCGTATTTTGGTTTAGGTTTTAAGGAGGCATTTCGTTTTTTATATTTTTAATTTTACCTTTAATTAATTTAAGTCGCTTTAAACGTCGATTAGTTGATAAGTAATCTTTTTTAATAAATATTTAATTTTAATACTGGTTAATCTAGGTTTTAGTCTTGGATCTGGTTTAGGACGCGTTATTTTTCGTCGTTACGTGTCGACGTAAAAAAGGCGTAATATTTTATTTATTGTTCGTTAGGCTAGCGAAAAAAGGAATAAGCTTAGAATAATATTACGGCCAGCGAAATATAGCATAATAGCTAGTTTATTGGCGCTATGAACGAAGATTTTAAGCTAAAGAAAAAAAGGAAGAAAAGGCAAAGTCGCGAAATACGTAAAAATCTACAAATATCCCTACTTTTTATATGGCAGGTGGCTAGTTCGTATGGCAGTTGTCAATCCCATATGACGATTGCCAGCCTTACGGTCTGATCCTTTTGGCGGCTGCCGTCACATTTACTTACTTGTTTAGCTCGCTTACTTATATGGTACGTTAAGCTTTTCTAGCCGAATAAAAAAGGTAATAAAAAAATATAATTAATAACGGTTAAAAATAATTATCGTAAAAGAATTAAAACGAACTCGAAAAGATAACGTTTATAACAAGTTCGGATATAATACGCGTATTTATAAAAAGGTTATAAATACGTTTAACGAAAAAGAAATCCGATTAATTTAAATTAATTTATTACGTTATAGTTATTTTATTTAAATTTGTTATTACGAGGTGCTAAAAAACGGCTTGTTTGGTGGTTTGGCTCGTTTAGTAATGTAGTACGTTAAGGTTTTTTTTTAAATTAAAAATTCTTTTAGTTATATTTATAATAACCCTTTTTTTACTTATTTCCGCTAGTTTTAATCGTTTTATATTTACGAAAACCGTTAAAAATATTCGTAAAATAATAAAATAAAACCGTTATTTATAAAAATAAATTAAAAACTATTAAAAAAGTTCGCCGATAAAAATAATTGAAGCCGATAATTTTATAACAAAAATAACTTATTACTTTTATATAAAATCGTTTTTTTTTGGGGAGAAAAAAAGGGTTAATTATGCGAAATTAATTAAGCTTTTAATAAGCGCTGAAATATTAAAATTAAATATCTTTAAAATAAGAAATATTTAATATATAAAAACATAAGCTTTTTTAAGTAAAAAGGGAAGAAATAAAAAAAAGATACAATTAATAACGGTTAAAAATAATCGTTATAAAAAGGTTAAATCTCCTTAAAGAAGACGTGACCGTATAGACAAAATTGGATAAAATGATAGGTTATTACCTTAATTTCTAGGCTTTATTAAACTCATTTCTTTTGCAGCTCTTATTTACATCGATTTTTGTTAAAGTTCTGGGTTATCTTTATAACTTAAAGTAACCGGGCGAATTATCGTTCGTAGTTATTTAGCATATATCGTTCCAAAATTTGGTATTCGAAGTTTTCGAATTTATTATTATTTTCCAGTTTCGTTAATAGGTTTTTCGTAATCGTTATACATTTCGCTATATACTTTTGTATAAATCGATTACCGTTATTTTCGCGAATTAAATCGTATCCGAAAAATAAAAGCCTTAATTAGTTTTTTTGCAAAAGATATTCGGGATCGATAATAACGTCGATAACTTTAATTCGTTTAATAACTTTATGGAAATTATATAGTTTTAATAAGATTATTTTAATAAAAATTTTATTATCCCGGATTACCGGTATAGCGTATTCGGTACGAAATATGTTATTTTAAGTAACTCGAAAAGTCGTAAGAATAATCGAATTATAAAACTGGCGAAGGTTTGGAAAGATATTAACCTTTTATGCGCAGTTAAGATTTATTCTTAAGCTTTATCGCGTAAAGCTTAATATCTTCTGAATTATATTAACCCTGCCGAACCGTGGAGCTAACGGGCATAAAGTTTATCAAGGTCGAAGCTTATCGGCAATCACGTATATAAGCTTCCTAAGCCGATATTAGTCGAGAAATTACGTGCTTACGGGGGCCCAGCAGTTGGCTTTAAAGTAAGGCTTTATAGGATTAAAGTATTAATTTATCCTAATAATAAAATTAATTAATTAGTTATCGTATTAAAAAATGTTAGGTATAGTATTTATTATGCAAATTATATCGTGTAATAAGTTTCTGTATATTTGGCTCAGCCTAGAAAATAAGGCTTAAACTCATTCGACCTTGTATAAAAAGGTTAAAATTAAAAAATATAAATATAACGTTTACGACAAGTCCGAATATAATACGCGTATTTATAACGAAACTATAAATACGTTTAACTAAAAAAATCCGATTAACTTAAATTAATTTATTGTAATACGGTGTTAAAAAGTATTCGACGAGCTTATATATCCTACAAGCTTGTATAGCACCTTAATATTTTTTAATAATTAATATTTCGGTTTAAAATTATTTTAAATCTCTTTTAGCGTTTAATAAATTTCGATTCTTAATAGATTTTAACGTACATGGTAATACGTTAAATAAGTAATAAATTTACTATATTTTTCGTATTAAAGCTGAATAAAAAAAGCTTATATATTTACGTTAAAAATTCGTTCGATAAAAAAAAACTTTTCTAGTCGGCGTTAACTTTCGTAAATTAAGAATATTATCGGTTCGGGTAAGTTTACCGTTATATCGGGTTTTAAAGTAAAATCTAAAACGTTATATATTTTATAAAAACGTTTAAAATAAAGTTTCGAGTTTTTTTTAACTTTAAAAATTAAATTCACTTTCGCTTTTTTTACCAACTATTTTATCTTATTAACATTAAAAAATATATAATTAATAAAAATTAGTTAAAATAGTTAAAAGAAATAAGCAACTCGCTTATATAATACCTTATATAAAAAAAGATTAAGTAAAATAATTTAATTTCGGCAAAAAAAAAGAATTTTAAATAATATAAAGGTTAAAAACGTTCGGAATAAAAATGGTTTTATTTGTATAAAATTAATTATTTTTATATAATTGTTATATTTAAATTATTTTCATCCTTTAAATTGTTACCGTTATTAACGTTTACTTTAATAACTATTATAATTATTAAGTCGGCGAAAAGAACAAAAATAGTTTTAAACGTTTATTATATTATTTAATTTAAATTAACGATAAAAAGCGAAAATATTTTACGGATCGAAATTATTTTCTAACATATTTCGTATTATAAAAGTATTATCAAAATTAATTATAAAATATTAAAAGCCGTATTTAATATAAAACGAATAATGTACTATATAAATATATATAATAATGGATTAATAAATTATAAAAACTTAAAAAGAAACAAAGTTTAAAAATATATATTATTTTAATTAAAGAACGTTTCATAATAATATATAAAAGATTTAAATTATAAAGCAGCATTTATAAATAGAATTTATTTTTACCGTTATAAAGTTATTAAATTTAAATATTGAAATGGGACGGGGAGACTTGGTTTTAATCAGTGGAAAATTATTATAATTGTTTTTGTATAAGTGTTTAATAACAAAGAAACCGTAAAGTTAAAACGTAGAATATATTGCATGGTGTTAAAGTTATAATAAAAACTATGAACGATAATAAATGGTGAATACTTCGCGGTTACGCCCGGCGAAAAGACCTTATAGAAATATATAGGTGGTGTTAATTAATTAATCGGTTAAACTTTATACCTGGCTTTGCATTTTGTATTATTTTAACCCTTTTTTCTTAAAATAAAATTGTTTTTAATTTATTTTAAAAAATAAATAAATAAAAACGTAACGCAATTAATTTAGTTTGCGTTTACGCGGCTTATTTTTTATTATTTTTAAGTTAGGACTTCCTTTTTTACGTTTAATTAAATCTTTTTTTTATTTAGCTTTTTTTTTATACTTTATTTTTATCTTCCTTTTTAACGATCAAGGTTTTGTATTTAGCTTAACCAGGCTATCCTTAAGAGAAATATAATTCCGGCCGTTTTGTTATAATTTTATAAATATTTCTTACTTATTTATATAGTATATTGTACCGACCTTTTATTATTACTTATATTTGTTTAATTACTCGTAACTGGTTAAGGTTTATATATTAGCTTAAAGGTAAACTTATAGGTTATAAGTTGAAGTAATATAATTTAAGGGCGAACGGATTATGGAATGGATATAAATATCGGAATAACTTATAAAGTCGATTATTTCGATTAATTAATAAAGGGAACATATAAGGTAGCTAGATTAGAAAAACCGAAAAGTAGATATTTTTTTTCCGGTAGACGATAATAATTTTTTTCAAACGGGTTATAATATAAAAAGTTATAAACTTAAAATTAACGTTAATTACTTATAAAATAAAAGTTTAATGAATATCCGGCTTTTTATTATTATTATTAAATAAGGATAAGGATTTATTAAATTATAATTCTCGGTATTTTTAAAATATCGTTCTTTTTGGCTTAAATCTAAAATAATTTTTAATTATTTTTTTATTTATTTAATATAATTAATTTATTTTATTTTATAAAAGTACTTTAATATATTTAATAACGAGTTATAATAAAAAGTAATAAGTAATTTATAAATTATAAATTTATAACGTATTTTAAGGCGAAACTTTAGCGATCGTAATACGGATAGGCGGGTTATTAAGGTTTAAATCGTTTTAAGTTTTTCGGTATTTTTGAAAAAATAATTTAATAGGTTTTTTAAAAAGGTAAATATCGAAAATTACGATACTTTTTTCCGATCGGATATATAATATATTAATTTAATAACTTTTTGTTTTTTAATTAATCGGTATTTTAATTTAAGTAATAAATTATACGGAATTTAAGTTATAAATTTAAATTTCTTTTTTTATTATATTAAGGATAATAACCGGTTTATTTTTGTTAATTATTTTTCCGGCTTTTGGAATAATAATTATAATTACGGATAAGGTATTTAAACCGATTATTTAAATAATGGCTATAACGTATTAAGATCGTAAGGAATTTCCGTTTTATATAATTATAAGGATTTATTATAACCTAGCCGATATAACGTTATTTTAAAATTTATTAAATTATTTTAGAAAGAAAGTAACTTTTTTTTATGGATATTTATTACCTTTATTATATAAGGTAATAAAAATAAACCGATTAAATTAATAAATTTTAGGTAATATAGTAAAAGAATAAGGAATACGGTTTTCGTTATGTATTTTGGATATTACGCGGTTTATATTATCGATATTTTAAATAAGTATATTAATTAATTAATTAAGGTTTTTAAAAAACGATATATTTAGTTTTTTAGAATTTTCGTTTTTATTTTGTATAATATGCTTTTTAGACGATAATATGGTAATTGGTGTTAGATTAATTAAGGTATATAAATACGGTTAAAACGATTTTTAATAATTAAGGGTAGTAATAATAAATAGGTAAATTGGTATATAGATGTATATAAATGTAAATATGAATGTATTTATGTTTAGGTATAAGTATATAGAAATATAGGTAAGTTGTAGGTATAAAGTTATTTAAGTGCAAAAATTCGTTAAAAAGTAATAGCGAATTATGCGGGCAATTAATTAGGTGTATACCGGGCTAATGTATTAAATATTTGTTAAAAAAAACGTATATATTAAGGAAATCCTAAAAAGTTTTATTTGATATTATATAAGAAAAGATGTAGTTATTGTTGTAATTTTTTATTTAATTATGCGTTTGTTTTTATATATATACTTTTTTTATAAATTCTTTTTTTATAATTATATTAATTTTTCCTTTTTAATTATATTCATTTTTAAGATTTAATATATATTTAAATATATATATAAATATTTTTATTATATTAAAACTTATTATTATAAGTTTCCGTAAGTTATTAAATTTACGTAATATCCGAAGTTTTCGGGTAAATATAAATTTAATTAACTTAGTTAATTTTAAAAAAAAGTTGTTTATTAAAAAATAATCCGGATTAAGGAATAAATTATGAAGCTTTAATAATAATAAGCCGGTTAATTTTAAAATTAAGTAAAATTTAGGTAAATTTAAGCATATTTTTATTTAATATTATAAGATTTTAATTATATTAAATATGTTTATTTTTTTAAATTTTTAATTTATTATATTAATAAGGCTCTAAGTATTAATTAAGGTAATAAGTTTTTATATAACCTTAATAATATTTATAAGTCTTAAAATTTAATATATTATTAAATATTTATTTATAAATTAAATGTTTTTTAATATAAATTTCGCAATATAGCATTTAAATAAAATATTTTGTTATTTAAAATACCGGTTATAAATAATTTACGATTTTTTAAATTTTAATTTTTTTAATATATAATATTATCGGTTAAAATAATTAAAAGTTTAATATTTAACTTAATTTTTAAATATTATTAAGTAAATAATCGGTAACCGTTAATTAATATCGGTTATACCTTTATTTTTTAAAATATTTTAATTTTATAATATTATTTCGAGGTTTTTATTAACGGTTTCGATAATTTTAACCGGTTTATATATTATTAATTAATTTTTTAACTTATTTAGAAATATTAAAAAATTACGTTTTTATAATATTTAAATTATTAAATAATAAAAGTTATTTTAATTTGGAATAATTATACCGTTTCAAGATATATAATTTTTAAACATTTCGAAGTAAAAATCTTTTTTTTCATAATATTGTTAATACAATCTTATTAATTAATAAAGAATATTCGAAATTATATTTATTAATCTAATCGGTAATTTAGTTATTAATCGATATATACGATAACAAATTAAAGGCGAAAAGTTTTAAATAACCCTAAATATTTAATTTAATATAATCGTTATATTTTAAAATATAAAAAAAAAAGTTATTATTTTAATTTATATATATCGAAATATTTCGGGTCGGGCTTATAAATCTTTTTATAATTTTATTTATTAAGAATTTTCGATATATTATTAATTTATTTATTTAAATTTTCGAAATATTTAATATTATTTCGTACGAATTATATAAACGACAATATTAAATATTAAAATAATTTAATTAATATAATATATATTTATTTTTTAAATATTAATTAATTTCCGAATTTTTTAAAAAATTTTATAATAATTATATCGGGTGTATTAAAGGTTATAATTATATATTCCGGAATAATCGATTCGAAAATTTTAAAGTTAATTATAAACGGAAACCGTTAATTAAAAAAAATATTTATAATAATATTTATTTAATTATTAAAACGTTCGATAAAAATTAATTTCAAAATAAAATTAAAAAAAATATTAATAATTTTTAATATTAAATAAATATAATTAAACGTATTAATTATAAATAAAATATTGGGATTATCGTATAAAATAATAATAAACAGGTAATAAAAAAATATGATAAAGATTTTATATTTTAGTTTTTCGTAAATAATTATATTAATTCTTTTTTTTAATCGATTCGTTTTTAATATATTATTATCGTTTACAATAACGTAACTTTTAAATTAATGATTAGATATTTATATTTTAATATTTATTCTTATAAGTTTATAAATTTTAAATTATTCATTTTTTAATAATTCGATATTAATAACGTATAAAATATCCGATATTATATCGTTAAGTTAATCGGTAAATAATTTCGTTTAATTATCTTTTTATAAATTAATCGGCTTTTAGTATTCTTTTTTCGTTTTTTATAAACTATTTTAATTTATTAATAAAAAAAGTATTTTATAATTTCGTATTATTAATTTTTTTAAGTAAGAAATATTTAAATTTATAATTTTATTAATTAAACACGGGTTAATTTAATAATATTTAAGCTTTATATTTTTAAATATATTAATATATCGTAAAATATTATATAATAATATTAAATTATTTATTTTTAAAAGTTTATTTTTTATTATTTTTTTAATTCGTAAATTTAGTAATTTTACGGTATTAATTAATAAAACTTTTGTTAACTTTAATTATATTTTTAATTTTTGTTTAAAAAATTAAAGTTTTCACGTAATTAAATCTTTTTTCAGCGTATCGCAGTTTTAATTTATGATTTTTTAATTTAATAAAATTATTTCCATCGGTAAAAGTATTTTTTAATCGTATAATAATTTATAAAGGTTAAAACCGTAATTTCTTATAATGGTATTATCGGCGAAAATTATTTTAGGTCAAAATTTAATTTATTTTTTGCCGGTATTATTTGTCGCTTTTATTAAATTTTTAATAATCGGAACGTATCCTTTTTTAATTAAATTTTATCCTTAAATAATATACGTAATTTTTACCTTTTTTAAAAATTTTAAACGCGTTATAAATTTTAATTATTTTACCTTTATTTTCGTAATTTTTATTTATTTTAATTTTAATCGGAATATTATATCGGTAAAAAATATATTCGTTTAAAAACTTTTTAATCGTTATTAACGCAATAAAAGACAAAATTTTAATTTTTAAATAATTAAATAATTAATTTTTAAATTTAATTATAATCTTCTAATTATTATCGGTAAATATAAATTAAACGTTAATTATTTAAATAATAACTATATTAATAAGTTACGAAAAGTTATAACTTTTTTCGAACCGCCGATCGGCCGCTTTTTAATATTTAATATACGTAAATATTATTTTCCGAATATGCTTAAATATTCCGTATTAATAATATAAAGTTATTATACGATAATAAATCGAATTCTATTTTTTATAATCGTAATTTTTATAATATTACTTAATCATCGTAAATTATTTTTATTTTATAATAATAATTTTATAATAATAATTTTATAATTACCGTATTATTTATTTACTTTACGTTAAAAGAATTTATTTTAAATAAAATATTTTAACGTTTCGGTTTTAAATATAATTCTTTTTTTTATTAAGGTTTTACGTAACCGATTAAAAAGTTTTAATATCGTTAAAAACCTAACGTATTTTTTAAATTTTTTAAATTAATTTTTAATAAATATTAAAGTTATATTAAGTAAAATAAAATTAAACCGAATAACGTTTAGTTAAATATTAATAAAATTATTAATATTTTTTTAATCGTTTAACGTATTAAAAACTTTAAATAATATCCGGGATAAATTATTAATAATTATATTTTTTTTAAAAACTATTTTTAATTTTAAAATCGAATATTTTTATTTAAGCAATTTAAAGGTAAATAAACTTTCTTATGAAAAGTTAAATAAATTATTAATTTAAGTTATTAATATTTTAATATCAGTTTTTAATATAAATCGGATTTCATAAATATAATTACGGAATTTTTTAAAATTTTTAAAAACGATTTAATATTTTAATTTGTTAATATCGTAATTTAATTTAATACTTTTTTAAATATTATTTTTTAAACGCGTAAAATATTTAATATTATTAATTAATTATTTAAAAATATATTTAAAACCGTCCCTATTTACGTTTATCTTCATAATAATTCTTTTAATTATCGAATTATAATCTAAGGTAATTAAAGTCGGAATTATCGTAATTACTTTTTTTATTTATTTTATAATATTATTTTATTTAAATTTATAAACGAAAAATTAATTCCTCTTAAATAAACGGATAAAAGGTTCGATTTTAATAACAAAATACGTAATAAAAATCCGATAATAAATGGTAATACTTAAAAAAAATTCATAAAACTTAATTTTAAATTTTTTTTACTTTAATTATATTTAATTACCGTTTATTCGTTCCGTAAGAAAATCCGACGATAATAATTATTTTTTAATATTATTAAAAAAAATTTATATTAATTAATATATTAATAAATTTGTAAAAAAAAAAGTTTTATTTATATTTACGATATATTTATGTATAAAATACCGAATTCCGGAAAAGATTTTTTCATTCTCATATTTTATTTTTGGTTTCTTAATATTAACGTTATCGATAAATCATCAGGTAATATCGGCTATTAAATCGTTAAAAATCTTTTTTATTATACGGCAAAAATAAATTATAAAGTGAATAAATTTTATAAATATGTTAATATATTTAAAAAACCTTAACAGTATTATAAAAATAATTAAATTTTTATTAACCAGGATTAATATAATTTAATCGTAATCGGAAAAAAAGTTTATTAAAATAATTAATAAATATATAACACAATTTGCGGAAAATTTATTATAATCTTTTCGCATAAAGGCGTTTCGTAAAATAATAATATTTAATTTAGTTATAAAATTAATTAAATATAAATTATTATTTTTTTTATATTAAAAATTAAATATCTTTATATACGGTATAAAATTATTCGAATATTTTTCGTTAAATACGTATCTATAATATATCGATTAACTTATTTTTAAAGTTAACCGGTATTATAATATCTTTAACTTATTATATTTTATAAAAGATTATTCGAATTTGATAATTTAATACGATATTTAATTTAATTTTATTATTATTTTATTAATCCTAAATTAAAGTAATCTTTTTACGGAAAAATATTTCCTTAAAAAAGGTTTTTTTATTACGGTTAAATTTATTTTAAGTTAATTAAAGATAATTTTAATTCGTTTTTCAATAAGTTTAGTACATTATAGTATGGTAATAAATCTGGAAAATAGGGTAACTAATAATATACCAGGTCCGTCGGGTTTTTTTCCGTTTTAATCGATAATTTGTTAGATTTTTTTTAAATTTTTTAGCTTTTTAATTTAGGTTTTTAGGTGGTATTAATCCGTTTAATGGTATATCGTCGATTGGGACCACCATTTTTTATTTTAGCTTATATATCGTATTAATTTATACCGTTTAATTCCGTTTAAAAAAGAATTTCTTTTGTTTTAAATAATTTTATAAAAAATATATATAAGTTTTCTATCGTTAAATTAACTTAAAATAATATTTTTAAGTTTTAATTTATTATTAATATTTTTTTAAATAATTATTAAATTTTAATTAATATAAATATTATTAATCGAAGAAACGTACGGGCCCGTAACGGAATTATTCATTTCGTTATTAATAAACTTATTTTCGTTAATAAAACGGCTTATTAATTGACCGGTTATTTCTTTCTAATTTATTATTAACCTAAATATTACGGGTAATCCTTTTAGCCGGAATTAAGGAAATAATAATTTTTATCAAGTTAAACCTTAAAATTTTTTTAATAACTTTAAGGTTTATATTAAACGTTATTTTAGATTTAATTATAAAATTAAGTTTTAATATTAATAATTATATAATATAATAATCGTTAACGACAAATAAATAAAATAATAAATAAATAATTAATTAATTAATTAAATATTTCGATAATATTTTCGAACGAAATTCTTTTTTAA
Organism: Monosporascus sp. CRB-9-2; assembly: GCA_004155915.1. NCBI lineage: Eukaryota > Fungi > Ascomycota > Sordariomycetes > Xylariales > Monosporascus > Monosporascus sp. CRB-9-2. The sequence goes on along the minus strand of QJOA01000241.1, from coordinate 2,790 downwards.
AAATTAAAGCTTATAAAAAATATACTTACTTATTATATTATTAATTTATATTGCTTAACGTATAACAAAACGGTAATAGTAAATTTAGCTTTTATATCTATAATTTTATTAATTAAATTTTTGCCGTTTTTATAATTTATTTTAATTATTAACTTAAATAATAAAATATTATATTTAATTAAGCTATATTATTAAATTAATAAAACTTTGGCTTTTTTTTAACTTTCGGCTTTATAACTTATATTTATAATTAAAATTTTAAAAGGTTTTTTTAGTTTTAAAATTTTAGTTTTTTATATTTCGGTCTCGGTTATTTTAATCGTTTCCTAGCTTTTGTAATTAAATACCTTTAAAGTTTTAACGGTTATAAAGTTTTTAAAAACTTTTCTAAAATTTGGATAATTTTCGATTAATTCGGATTAAATAATTTCGAACTGTTTTTTAACGTTTTTTCGGATCTTTTTTCTTAAAACTTAATAATATATTTATTAATTAGGCCTTTACAAATAAAACTATTATCCGTTTAATCGGTATTATTTATTTAAATACCGGCCTTTATATTTTAAAATAAGGGTCCGTTATATATACATTTATTATTATCGGCCTTATTTTTTTTTTTTTTTTACTTTTTTAATTTTTTTTTCGTTTTTAATTTGCTTAATTATTATAATATTAATAAATATAACGGGTTAATCAAAATTATTAACTTTTAAAATAGGAATTTCTTTTAAATATCGGATATTTTTGTTTTTAATAAAATCGTTTTATAATTAATTAAATAAAAATACTTTTTTATAAAACGGCTTTTTATTTCTTTTAACGAAGTAAATTATATTAATTTCGCTTAAGCGGTTTTAATTAATATTATGTTTTTATAGGTTAGGTTTTGAAATTATTATAAATTTCGAAAACTTTATAAAATTAAATTAAATTATATTTTAATCGGAATTAAATAAATTATTTATTTCGTTTCGGAAAATATCGTTTCGTCGATTAAAATACCGTATTATTCTTTTAAATCGATAAAAAAAATTTCAAAATTTATAAATTTATTTCGAAAATTCTTTTAAAACAAAATTCCGTTAACTAATAATTTAATTTTTAAAGGTTTAAAGAAATTACATTATGCTTAAAATAAATTAATTTTCGGAAGTTTCAAAATAAATTATATAATTTTTTTTGTTAAATAAAATTAATTCCGTACTTTTTATATTTATTAATAAGTTATATTTATATATAAAATATCCAAAAAAACGATAAAATTAATAAACATTTAATTTTAAATTATTAAATTATTTTTTACGGCTTTAATATTTACCGTATTAACTTTTTCGATTATAGTAATTATTTTGATTATTTCGATAAAAATTATAACCGAATGTCTCCGGTTAAAAATTTATTATATTAATCGATAAATCGGCTTTATAATTATAAGCTTAAAGCGTTTCTTATTTTAGCAAAACGTAATATTATAAAGTACGGGTAACTTTCCGGTTTTTATTTTTTTTTTTTTAAAAAAACCTCAAAATTTTAAGTTTATTAAATTTATATAATATTTAAATTTTATAATATATTTATAATTTTTTAATAGTTAAAAATTTTGTTTAATAATAATTATCGTAAATAAAAACTTTTTTATTATTATTACCTAATTTATTAAGTAAAATAAAGTTAGGTTTTTTTAATTAATATCGAAATAAACATTTTTTTATTATCGTTTACATGTTTTATATTTAAAAAATCCAGTTTTATTTAAAGCTTAATTTTTAATTAATATCGAAATATTATCGTAAATAATTACGTATAAGTTTTTAAATTTTATAAAAAAATTAATAAAAAACTTTTTAAAATAACCGGTTAATAACTTTTTTAATAGATTTTCGGTATAATCGTTTTTATTAATTAAGTTTTTTTTTACTTAACTTCGTTTAAAACGTTTTTTATTTTAATAATATATTTTAAATAATAATCGTAAATTTAATTAAAAATATTACGTTAAATTTATTTAATTAAAGTTTTAAATCGATTTTTAACGGTCCGAATTTATTTTAAATTTTATAACTTAAAATTTTTTAAAATGATTTTAATTATTTCGTTTTATTTTATTATTTTATCGATTATAACTTTAATTCGATTTTTTATATTAATATTATCGGTAAATTTATATTTTTTAAATAATTTAATAATTTTTTCGATTTAATCAATAATTGTGATATTTAAAAAACGAAATTCCGGATAAATTAATAAATCCGAAAAAATTATAGAAAACCAAAATTTATTTATAATAAATATTTTAAAATCCTATTTAAATTAATTAATTTATCAGAAAGTTATAACGTTTAATATAAATTTTATAAATTTAATGAATAATTTTAAAAAAAAGATTTGAATAAGATTTATTATTTTTTTAATATTTTAATAATAATTTTAAGAATTATTTATATATTTAAGTCTTTTATAAACTTTAAAAATTCGATTAAATTATTTTAAAATTTAAATTTATTAAATTTATTTTTATAAAAATTATCCAGTAATCGGTAATAAATAATTATCTTTAAAATAAAGTTTTAATTTTTTTTAAAGATAAAAAATTTTGATAATAATAATAAGTTATATTATTTTTCGGTTTAAATAATAATTTTAAAAAATTTAAACGGGTTTTTAGTAAATTTTGTAAAATTTATTTAAAATTTATAAAATTTTTGAGTTTTAAAATTATTTAATTTTTAAAATATTACTTTAATAAAAATACGTTTCGGTATAAAGTAAATAATCATCCGCAATAATTAC